>WSUI01000789.1:0-16213 GCA_019633595.1 Tulasnella sp. UAMH 9824
CTGAAGACTTGCTCAACTAATACAACAAATACAAACAAACATACCTGAGGTCGAATAAACAACCTATCGACCTTACAGTGTGACGCGGTGTACATGTGTTCTTCTCCAAGAATAGTTGCCAAACCGAAGTCCGTGATATGAGGCTCGTTTTGATCATCGACTAGAATATTGTCCTAAAAAAGGGGAACCAGATGACTCAACTCTCTATATGGGGGAGTTAATAGGCCACCTACAGGCTTTATGTCACCATGAGCAATTTGGGGCACCCTTGAGTGAAGAAACTTGAGGCCGTTTGCAATACCATACAACTAAGGAAGCAATCACACGGTAAAGGGGAGGGTCGATGCTTCCAGACGTCTACTTGTGACATACAAGTTTAGGTCTATCGGTATTGGGATTCTTACTCAAATGTTGCTTTAAACTTCCTTGTCTATACCAGGGAGAGATGAATCGAGGAGTTGGCGTCAAAGAGTACCCGATGAGGGGAGCGATGTTTGGGTGAACTAGTCCAGACCACGTAACACTTTCCTGCTGAAAGCGCTAGTTAAATCAAATAGAATCAACCAAGAGTTATATCTCTAATAAATAGTTGGTGGTAAAACATACTGTGATGACGTGCAAATAGGATTCTTCGTCATTGAAGTGGTCCAAGTCGACTTTTCGAAGGATCTTGACGGCAACCTGCGTCGTAACAAAGTTATATCAACGGTCTAGGCAGTTTGGTATAACTCAGTTTTGAGAGCTCACCTCGGTTGGTTGACTATCCGACGGCTCACAAAACCGGATGCGACATTTCCAGACGTCGCTATAGCCCCCGCACCGATCGGGGTCTCCTTCAGGCTCGCTAACCCATCCACGCATAGATGGATGAGTGGATAAAAAACGGAATTCTGATAGCGCTGTACCTCGAGGACTGGGTTTGGGGACCTGACCAACCCTAGAGTAAGGGATCGCCCGACTGGACCGCAGGGCACCATTCACGGCGGTTGACCGATCGAGGGGTAAGGCCGCGTTTGAGGAGGTGGATTGAGGAGTATTCGAAGGATTGATGGACTGTGACTGTTTCTGACGGAGCTTTAGGCGGAAGATGGAAATTGATAGTGCGACGGACGCGACAAGTAACCGGAGGCCCCAGTGACTATGCAACGTCCACCAGTCAAAGTACCACCGCACAGAGTCAAGCAGCTCCTGTAGTAGGAGGCCCCCAATGGCTCCCAGGATCTGCGTGTATAAACTCTCGAGTTAGCACGGCAGCCGAAAATAATTTGAAATCCAAACCTACAATCGCTCCCCATGAGATTCCTTGCCATGGAATTTTCTGATCGGGGTCCCCACAGCTGCGAGTCCGGGAGGTAACTTTACAGCGCCAACAACGAGCTCGAGAAGGATGCGTACAGACACCCAGATCCGCGGGCACGGAGGGCGGATACTGTCTAGTCGTTTTGTCGGGTGACACATACAAGCCTTCACTGGAATCTCCAATGGCGACGTCAGACAAGCCTTCATCGCTACCTTCCCTGTGGTTTGGCCTACGAATGACAGACCAGGAGTCGGTTGTATCTAGGGAAGAAGTATTTCCCATCTCCTTTTCGGGCCGCCGGTCAGAAGGACAGGCTGCCATGTTAGATGAAGCGAAAGGCCGAGGCTGCGCTTGAGTAAGCGGTTCAGCGGGGAGATGGAAGGCTGAGGGGGGAGTCATCGAGCTAGGGCTAGCGATTGGGCCCAGTGAGGGATGAGGAGAGGCGGTTGAGAGCTGTGGTGGAGGATCGGTTCGGAGCGGTTGTAAGGGATTCCGAGAAGTCTCGGCAGTTTCAGAAGAGTCGTACACGCTTACAGAATCCCAATTGACTGATAGGTCGGTGTCTAGGCTTTGTCTAGGAACTGATGCTGTGGTGGTGGTTGGCGTATCGTTGGGAATTTGCAATGGCAGGTGAGGCCCAGACATTGGAGACGTTGATTGGTTCAGTCCTGCTGGATGGGGTGCCGAGCAAGCCGAGCCCATGATCTCTTCGGGCTCCTCGTAAACAGTTGTAGGGCGAGATGGGGCACCCGATGGAGTGTTGTGATGGGCTATTATTGGGGACTGACAAGAGGCGCCAGGTGGGAAAGTCCGCACTTGAGGTGAGAGGGGTTGAAAATGCTGGCCTGATTTCCCACCAGATCTGGTATCGGAAGACGCAGAGAATGGACTCTCACTAGTGGTGAGAGTCTGTGGCGAGAGAAGGTCGTCCATTATGACGGATCGCGAGGCTTGTTCGGCGGAAGGGGCTGACACAGTAGTCGATATGGTCGAGCGCGAAAGATCTGAGAAGGATGAAATGGGAATAAAGACACAGTGTCGACTGAGAGGAGAAAGGGAGGGGAGAGGTGCTGCGGGGGTGTGGTTTTCGGCGAATTTGTTGAGAAAGGCGGAATATTACTGCAGCACACTAAGCTGTCCTTGCGTGTGCAATTGATTAGGTATAGTACACTTCTGCGGGCTTGAAGAGAGATGATGGCAGGCTTCCGGAGACAAGGTATGTATTGCCGTTTTGCAAAATGATTCGTGTTTGGCTGATAATGACAGGTAGCTGGAGGTCCGCGAAGTGAGAATGTTAAGGTATTAGAGCAGGATTTTGCGCTAAATTCTAGGTTTCTGTAGAAGATGTAATGGTCAGGATAGACAAACTGAAGGAGCTGAGGGTAGGAAGGGCGAAGGAAACGATTGTCGCCTGTGGTTCAAGTGACATTATATTGCCTGCAGAAGCTGACTAATATACAGTCACGACCTTATTGCGTTGACATAGAGAGAGAACGATCGAAGGTGGGTGCACTCAAGGCAACTCAACGGGGTTGAAGGGTTCCGGTAGAAGCCCGGTCGTTCCTCCTCATCGAGAGCCATGTGCTGCAACACGAAGATCCGCGATGCGGCACGGGACACAAGTTCCTAAGGCTGTGGACTCACTAGGCCCAACATGGCACATGAGAAACGAGCATACGGACCCTTCGCAATAGGTATGAGACGCGTGGTGTCCCCGGCTGACTGCGCGAGCATCAAACTTGGGGACAGTGAAAAAGTTCCCACCGGTCCCAGATTTCCACCAAATGTATTACCGAGAGTCTCTTTGTTTTCTCTCCGGATCCTTTTGGCCGCCAGATCAAAGCCCAAGAAAAAAAAGGGTCGCCGAGGAGACTTTTGGACGTGGTGAACAGCAGCTCTCTTGAATGTACATGTACAGTTGGAATCGTGCGCCTGTGAACCGCTCTCTGCACTTCGGATGAAACTAAGGGATTGACGAACGTTTTGAGGGACACAATCCTGTGCTCTGGTCCTCCGCATCGCTTTGCGGATTCAGAGGACATGTCCCAGGGATTAATTGCCCCTGTGGCTTCACCAAGGCTCTGAAGGTTCTCAAAGAGCTAAGGCGGTAGTACGGTCAATATGATTGGCTGTCATGCCATCAGATTACGTACCGCTACCGAGGGGTTCCGCAACGCAAACCTTCGAAGGAGGTTATCTCGGCTTCTAGAATACCTGGAAGAGTGTTACAATTGCCATACCGCTAGAAAGCGAGGAGATCCTTTTATGCTTGGTGGCAGGAGATATCGGAAACCGGCCTGCCTGCCGAACCCTCCCAGAGCGCTGGGCGACGGGGCAGACGGTTTGCCGTTTAGATAGAGGGGATTGAATTGCACCACAATCTTCATCCAGTAGTCTTTCAACTACTGAAACTTCCCATGGAAAAGATCTTTCTGCCACTAACGATGGCTACATTCGAGTGAAGGGAGGCCGTGGAGCAGATAACGTTGACACCGTGCGCCGGCCACGATTTTAGCGCCGATACCCGGTTATAACACCGGGGTGCCGTCATCCCTAATTAGGTAGAACGGCTGGTGCGACGCGATTAACGGGGGATGAAAGCACTGTAACTAACGATGCGCCTATTTTTCGTTACCCGTTTATTATGTGTTGAGGTCTTCCGGTTCGGCATGGATCAAAGCATTGTAACGGCGGCTAGCGCCCTTTCCCGGACGCTCGAAGCAAAAGCAAAGCCTGATAAAACCACTCAAGCTTACTAGCTCTCCTTTCGGCAATTTTTAGTCCCCTTGGTCCGCACCGATAGCCGGCAAGCTGCTTTGCTGTTCCTTCTAGATGGTTGGAGGGGCTTTTCAGTCCAGCACTTCCGCGGATGATGGCTCAAATCCACCACTGGTCTGCGTGCGCTTCGGCTGGTTGTGACTGTCCTCTGTCACCTGCTCTCGCCCGTTGGGGTTTCGTGCCTCAAACGAGGCTTGTGATACAAGAGAAAATGGGTTGGTTTTCGGATTCGGATACCAACGAGTGGTCGCTTGAGGATCGGGTTAACTCTTAGTTGTGCCACCGCAGAGTGAGGTCTGGGCTTCCGGAATCCCAACCGGCCTTTTCCAGACGATTTTGAGTTCAATCCAAAGAGGTCAAGTACCTTACTAATCGTACAAAGCTGCGATTAGAATAGGTCAAGGTTACACCTCTGTTCAGATAGTCTCCGGATTCGCGCACATCGTATCTTAGTGAGCTTGTTGTACATCTGGATACGGTGGAGGTAAAGTTCTGCGCTTCAATAGACTTCTGGAGGAGATGGGATATGAGTGTCTTTAGGCGCGGCGGATGGGGTGTAGGGGAGATAAACAGGTCCGGGCGGAATGACGTCAGGGCATCGGGAGCTTGCGGTTGCAACGTGCCTGAAATATTTCCGGCCGAGTCTCGTCCATCGCAGGATTGGTAATACCATCCTCGTTGGTGGCTATCTCCTGAATGGGAGGACTCAAAAGAACGATTTACCCATCCATTGATTGATGCACTCACTTTGTATTCGCGAGAAGAGCTGTATTAATGCGGAATTAGGTGATGGCTAAGAGTCAAGACCAGATATAAGGTATCGCTGATTGCCGCAGAGGGAAGCGTCGCGGGCGGCCGTTTTGATCCTGAAACACCGCAGCGGCAGTGACGTCAGGGGTCAAGGAGAATTGGAGATCGGCCCGCGCCAAGTATATTGGACCGAGAACCTACCTTGTGGCTTCGAAGGTCAAATAGCCGACCATAGAATAATGTGACGGAAATGATAACCCTTACGCTCTTTCTGGTCCATCACCCGAGCTACACCTTCGTCCGCGCACCTCTCCGATCCTGATGGGTCGCTGCGGGGTTCCTCCATTAGAATAATCCCTGATCACCGTTACCTAAAAGATACCGGGAGCTTTTCGAGCCGGCCTGCATTCAATCCACAAGAGAGATGTGCCATGTAATGCCCGAATGGGGAGGAACGTGACCGTTGGGCGGGGATGCCAAGGAGTCCCGTCTGTGGACTAAATGCCACGTGGCGCGGAACGTTGCTGCAGTCGTCACCCAGATGCCCTGTAGTTCTGATTCGTCCTCTCCCTGCCGCCACTACATTACTTGAGGCTTAGTACTACGCCTTGCGAAGATGCCTCTCAGGGTGGTGCACGGAGTTTTGATGACTAAGCAGCCGACCCCGCTCGGCAGTTCGAGCACGGCCTTCTCCACCCTAAGCAACCATACACGCCGAACTGTTCTTTTAAAGTCGCCTATCTCCGATAATGAACAACCGCCAGGGCGTAAGCCAGAAGTCGAGACGAACGCAGCTATTTTACTGCAAAGGGTGGCAGAGCTTGACGCGCGTTTGTATCCTAGAGCTAGCATATCCAAAGTGACCGATAGATGGTAGTGTGCGCTGGCGAGAAAGCCTTCTTCTTAAAACCACCCAGTTACCCGAGTTGCAAGGTCATGGGCGAAAAAGGCAGGGAAATACGGGAACGGCATTCGGTAAGAAGTGCTGGTGGTTGAAACCACTTGTCGGCCCATATTGAAGCTGTCCGTCCGTTTCCTATTCAAGAGAACCATATTACAGTAACACTTATGAAGGAAGGGGATACTATTCAGGTGATGGTTGGACGTGAGTATCAGGACTTCGCCACAGCGGTGGACTCTGCTGATCACTGCCTCCATAATATATGCGTCTAGTCTGCCTCCTGGCCTTGCTCACACCGTTTTCGGCTTCGAACTGTATCGTCATATCATCGTCTGTATTGTATCAGCCGTCGTCTACCATCCCGTCTTTTACGATCGAGACCCTGAATGAAGTGGGCGTGGTGTGCATCGCCATGAAGTTATAATTACCCTGACTTGAATTCCGGAAAGTGCTGTGAGGGGGCAGAGTCTTCTCATCGCCCAGGGGTATATTTATATCTCTGCTCTAGAAACCTATAAAAACGGGCTTCCAGGATCTCAAAAATTTTCCCTCGATCAAGCGATTACCCTCAAACCCATGGCAACGCGCTTTCCATCCTCTTACGTCATCCGTCAACTCAAGCCCAGCGATGCCCTACTCTTTCGCAAACTCCGCCTAGAGGCGCTAGCCACATCTCCGGACTCGTTTTCGTCGACCGTTCCTCGAGAGGAAGCGTTTTCTATGGAAATTTGGGAAGAACGCACCGCTCGGACCGCCTTCGCATTCGAGCTGGCAACCTCACCTGCGAGCGATGCATGCGACAGTTCAACCATTCACGAGAACCCAGTAGGAATGGTTGCCTACTACTGGGCGGAACAAGGAGAAACCCCGCTAGCCAATCTCGTTGGGCTTTGGGTTCATCCCGTTCACCGAGGGAAGGGCCTTGGATCAGCACTGGTGGAGTGGGTCATCGAACAGGTCTTGCCTTCTGGGGCAGATAGTGCTGAGCCTAGATGTAGGTTGCAGTTGGAAGTAGGCGATCGGAACAAGGAGGTTATATCCATGTACGAGCGCTTGGGTTTTCGGAGATTAGAGACCAACAGACTTGCCATGGAATACCACCGTTAGAGATGAGATCCCGGGGCGTGGCACGGTCCTGAGCCCGTTGAGTCGAGGTCTTCTGGTGATAATATCTCCTGTAGAAATAATATATCTAGATCTGAAAGCACTGAAACTTGACTACAGCCGTAGTCCCATGCACGTATGTTCTCAGTTATTCACTAAGGATAAACGAAAGTGTCTGGGCTATGTGAGGATCTGACTGAGTTAAGTTATTCGGAGGAGACTTAGCTACATCGAAGCGAACAAATACAGGGGAAGCCAGCTTCCACGACGTGCCTGTTGCTTTCTATCCGAAAGCCGCCAGATCTATGTCCCCTACAGCATTAAGCTGCGTTCTACAATATTATTTAATGAATGATTCGAGAAATGAAGCGTGTACAACGTCAACTCCGCCGGAAGAAGGGCTCCCGCCCCGTTATCAAGTCGAACATTTGTGCGGCATTCAACTTGGCAACGCATTCTCAACGTGGCAGGTGCCCGTTTTCCGCTCTCTCCTCAATTGTTTCGTTTCAATGCGTGTCACGGGGTCAACATTAGGGGGTTCATAGCCTCGGGGTATCAGGGAATGTCAACACCAGAACCCAGATACCGTCGGACGGGTTGCTGATGAGATCCGCATCATGTTCATGCGTTAGAGGTGTGTCATTTTGGCATTTAAGCACTCTCTCAAGCTTTGCTATTATGCTGATACCCCTGCGAACAAGTGTCGATCGGGCAGCACTCAAGGGGACGAACCTGGGCCTCGAGTCATGCGCTGCCAATAAACGGAAAGTCCCTAAATGAGGAGAAGCAATACATTTCCTTGGCAATGGAACGAATTTTACTAAGTAAAAGTTACAATGTTGCTAAGCCGAATGAGGGTGTGCAAATAGACTCGAGGTCATGCGACGTAACGCCGAACATTTGGACAACTTCAAGCAGCGACAACGCAGCAGCCAGCGCCCTTTCAGACTGTTGCCAATTGGTCTGTGCCCCATACCTGGTCCCTCTAATTTGGGCCCGCCAAAGCCCGTTACAGGGCGCTGCGCGTCACGTCATCAGAGGGTTCAGCATCCCCCAATGAAGCTGGTACAGCTTCAATTAAGGACGCCTGTTGTTCCGTCAACTGGGAAAGTTCTTCCGCAATGGTTTGCATAGAGGGTCTGTCTCTCGGAATCCGACACCAACACCGACGAATGATTCCGGCAATAGAGCTACCGAAACTATCTTGAAACCGCGGGTGCACGTCCCATTGGTCGATGGGGTCTTGAGGATTGGTGGTGTCCATGAACATGCTGAGTACTTGATACAACGACCGAGAGTCGTGCGGTATTCTGTCAGTCATTATCTGCAATTTGCCAAAGGAAAGGTTATCAGCCCGTGTAGCTCGATATGCAGATATCAATTGTCATACATAGCAAGTAAGGCTTCCGAAGCTGTAAACATCCCCAGTGCGAGACCGCCTGTCGCTTTGTCCGAGAAAGATCTCGGGTGCCATCCACTGTGTAGTTCCTCCATGGCGATGAGATGGTGTGTACCAGCTGTCCTCCCCGAGGACTGTTGCCATACCGAAGTCCGTAATAAGGGCGTCGCCTCGGTCATTAATTAGAACGTTTTCCTAGGGGATGATTTTCAGGAAAAGACGAACGATGGTCCCCATTTGAATTCCAGACTTACAGGCTTGACGTCTGCCTGAACTATTTTAGGTGTGCACGAATGGAGGTGCTCAAGGCCCTTCGCAATATCGTGTATCTACGACGAAACGTGTGATCAGTGTTGACCTTGGTCTTGCCGATTGGGTCCGACTACTTACGACTTTCAGCCTATTCGCTCCAGGATAGCGCTTAAGGTAAGCGCTGAGGTTCCCGTTGCTGTACCATGGCAGGATAAGAGCAAGAATTGGAGAGAAAATGACACCAATAAGAGGAACGATATTAGGATGGTTTCCAACTGCCGCCCAAGTAATAGCTTCTTGATTTAATCGCTGGCAATCCTGTTAGTAGGTTCAGTTAGATTGTTCATACGGTACGACTTACCGCATTCATGCGCTCGAGAATCTTAACTGGGTCGTGTTCATCCCGGACAAAATGACGTACGACTTTTACTGCGACCTGCAGGCATCAGGAACGAGTAAGATGGGGACCAAGGGTGCGAAGATCTCCGGGCTGCTCGCCTTGTCTGGATGTTCAGTCGAAGGTTTGGTAAATTCAACTTCGCATTTCCACACATCGCAGTTTGGGCTAGAGAAGATGGACCGAGTGTCTTGTGGTTGTTTTCTGACTCGACCGAACCTCTCTCGGTCCAGCGGCAAGAAGAACGTCCATTGATGAAGTGCCCAGTCTGACGGCGTGCCCCAAGTAGAGCTCTGTGACGGGGTCGCAGCCGGACCTTGGCTTGTTGCTTCTTGTAACCAAGCATGTGGCGGAGGGGTTTGTTCCACGGGGGCAACTGCGTGGCGGTTCCTTCCACCGGCGGGATGTCCGACGTTCGGCTGAGAAGGCACAACGTCCAACAATGTTGCCTCGGCTACGTCAAACTGACGTGAAGGACCAGATGGTTGCCAACGGGGCCCTGACGGAGGTTGAGCTGTAAGTGCCCCTCGCCATGGAGCGGATTCAGGAGGATGTTGGAGAATAGGAGGTTGGAGGGTTCCAGACACAGCCGACCCTGCCGTTGACGACCCTGTTGACGTGGCGAGCGCCTCCTCTCCGCGAACTGATTGATCGATGGAATCGAAATCATCGACGTGGATGGCCGGAGGGCCTTGCAGTTTGGATGTTCTGCTACCCTGTGTTGCGACAAGATACCATCTACATGTGGTGAGGATAACTAATACAACGCCAATGGCTTTAGTCATCCAAACGCTGGGACGACTGACTGAATTATCATGTTCTCCCCATCGAAGCACCGAGGTTGATGCTAGCGATACGTAGAGGGAAGCCAGCCCAACAAAAACCTGTGAAGGATACGCATAAGCACCAACCTATCTCGGAGCATGGAACACGAAAGGTAGTCACATCGAGTAAATTTAAATAGCCAGGCGCTGTCCTTTCCTCCGATCCGTGCACTTTCCCCTTTTGAGGATCACGAATGAGTTTGGCTTTCGAAGGTGATGCCGACGAGGCTTCGATGGTCCGAGGCGGCGGCTTTGTTGCCGGGGACATCTCAATCATAGCCAATTTTTGCAGGCGTCTACTACTTGAGGACTTAAAAGCAGCCTGAGTAATATTGACCCAGCGAGAGTCAGGAAACGTCGAGCGTAAGCGGGTACGGGGTTGGTTCACTTTCGAGAGCTTGCGTCAGCCATGTGTGTTCGAGTCGCCCCTTTTAATATCTAGCGTGCGCTGCGCATCGCTATTTTTCTTGCATGTATTTCGGGGAGATCTGGGAAAGTGGCAGCAAGCAAGCCCGACTAACCCCCTGTTTCCAAGCAAACCCCTCAAATTCCCAGAGTCGCACCTCGGCTCCGGAAGCTCCGAGTCACTATGCGAGCCGAAGCAAAGCACATCCCGGGGAGCCCTTGTTGGGATCCAAACATTCAACATCTAACATGATCCCCGTTTTCGGCTTGAGGCGGCCGGCGGGGGCATGAGTATTACTGTAAGTATAATATACGTTTCGATAGTTGACATATTATTGTCCAGAGGGATTTCCAGCAGAACCAAAAGCATTTCGGGAACAGCCCAATCGGTGGAAAGGACAACGTTAAGGCTCGGGCTCTCGCGACCGCTGATTTCAAGCACTATCCCGTAATCTTGCCGTAATCTTGATGCTATAGTTCGGGAATTTTCATTCGAAAGGAAAGGCCACCAGGTAGGCAAACAGCCGAGGTGTGAAGAGCGTAAGATTTTTTAGCCGTCCGATGGTCGATATTCCCGCGGTTAGCTCGCGAGAAAGCTCGTTGCTGGCTTTCCGACGACAAAGGGTGGGTTGCTCGGGGTGTATGTAGATGTTAGTATGCATTATTAGCCGCTACAAAACCCGTTTTGGAATTCGTGACAAGGCGGGTATAGTATCGCCGCCGAGACGCTCGTCCTTCGCTGGGTAGAAAGCTGTCGTGCTATCATATCAGAATCTACCCAAATTACGAGAGCTCTATAAACCAAATTTAGAGGGAACTGAGGAAATGTCTCAGGGATGTCGTATGCGACAATACCACAGTGTTATGAACCATGCCCAGACTAACAGTCTGACAACGGACCCGCGACGGAAGAAATAATGCGTAGCATTATTGACATTGAATAAAGAACCAATAAAGGAATCTCCTCGGAAATGCAACTTTATCGGGGCTAGGACCTCGTTAATCGGAGTTGCAGTAATAGTTTGTTAATCAACGGCACAATCTAAAACGACGGGTGCAAACTTTAATGATCCTCTGTTTCGTGCTTCTTTATAAGGAATAGATATCAATATGCTCACGCTATAGTCTTATCTGTGAGAGCCTTCGAGCTAGTCGCTAACCAGCGCGGCCAGCTGTTCCTGGACGAACGACGCCAATGGTCGTTGCTCTGGTCTCCAAGACCAGCATTGATGTATGAGGCCCTTGAGGAGGTTTGACAGCTCAGGGTACTTGTCCCAATTTTGGACTGGTATGAGCGGCTTGTCACGATCATTCAGAGCAATAATGATTTCATTATTCTTCAAACCCGCAAATGGCAGGTGGGAAGTCATCACCTGAAACAAGTATCAATTTCTATGAGTTCAAATCAGTCGTCTTTGTGGGAGAACGAAAGGTACTTTACCCAAAAGGCCAAGCTACCAAAGCTGTAGGTGTCGCTCTCACAGGACCTTGGTCTCCCCAATATCTGCTCCGGGGCCATCCATCGCCACGTTCCGCCTTGATGGTGCGAAGCAGTGTACATGTGTTCTTCTCCCAAAATTGTTGCCATGCCAAAGTCCGTGATGCGAGGCTCGTTCTGATCATCGATCAGGATGTTTTCCTACATAAGGGTGGCATGCGATTGGCTTTTTGCTATGTGGAAATGTAAGGGCTACCTACCGGCTTTATATCACCATGTACAATTTGAGGCTCACTTGAGTGAAGAAAGGTAAGGGCCCTCGCGAGACTGTGCAACTGAGGGGGCAACTACACGGTGAGGCGTGGGTAGTCACTTTAAGGTGACTACTAATGACATACCAACTTCGCTCGATTGGCAGTGGGGTTACTCTTCAAATATTGCCTGAGACTTCCTTGTTCATACCAGGGAGAGATGAATCGAGGAGTTGGGATCAAAGAGTATCCGATGAGGGGTGCGATATTTGGGTGATCCAGCCCAGACCATGTAATGGCCTCCTGCTGAAAACGCTGGTTAGATAAAATGGAGTCGTGAGTTGAGAGCCGAGGTTAGTATCCTAATGAAGGGTTTGATCGTTATAAGACATACAGAGATGATGCGCTGATAGGCTTCATGGTCATCGAACTGGTTCAAGTCAATTTTTCTAAGGACTTTCACGGCGACCTATAGTGTACCCGAGTTAAATCCATAGTTAAAGTAGTTAGGAATATGACTCATCGTTCGGAACTCACTTCCGTTGGATGGAGATCCGACGGCTCACAGAATCGTACCCGACATTTCCAGACGTCGCTATAGCCACCGTACCGATCAGGATTGCCTTCCGACTCGCTGATCCACCCACGCATTGATGGCTCAGTGGATAAGAAGCGGAATTCGGATTGCGCTGAAGGTCGAGGACTGGGGGTGAGGGGCGGCCGAGCTATTGGGACCGAGATCACGTGATGTGAACAGGAGATATTTGTCACGCGAGCTCGGGGTAAAGACGCGGTTGAAGGAATGGATAGAAGAGCGTTTGAGTGAGAATGGGACCGTGCTGCGCTGTGGGCATGCGTGGAATGGTTTGCGTGAAACAATTCCTTAGGTAAGGATTGTGTCCCCTCCAGGGCTGGTTGGCTCGAAACGGCGGTTAGGCCTGCTAGCTGCGACAGTCCTATTTCTTGCTCTGGACTCCAACGTTGGATGAAGAGAGGGAGCTTTAGACTGAAGATGCAAGCTGACAGTGCGACAAACGCGGCAAACAGCTGAAGACTCCAGTGGCTATGTGACTCCCACCACTCATAGTTCCACAACACAGAGTCAATCAATTCTAGCAGCAGCTCTAGAAGTAGAAGCAAGCTAGCAGACCCAAGGATCTACGGGATTAACTTTCGAGTAAGCAGGGGGGCCGGAAAATACGTTGAAGGATAACCCCACCATTGTTTTCCATGATATTGCTTGACACGGGCCTTCCCGTTCAGAGTTCGGGCAGCGGAGCTGAAACGGTGAACGAGGATGGGCCTGGGGTAGACGGGAGTCGTGCCGGTGGTGATGGGAAATATCGATTGGGGGTTCATGGGGACTACTAATGTGTACCGATTGCGACGAGCTTTGAATTGATCCGGGAGCTATATCAACCTTATGCTCTGCTGCAGCTTCCTTCTGGGGAGTTGGCATTGAAGTAGCGGCTGTCGTATGGGTGGTAGTTACCAGTAGTAGGCGGAGTCCAGAGGTCGGGCGTGGAAGGCTCGAGTCT
Organism: Tulasnella sp. UAMH 9824; assembly: GCA_019633595.1. Taxonomy (NCBI): domain Eukaryota; kingdom Fungi; phylum Basidiomycota; class Agaricomycetes; order Cantharellales; family Tulasnellaceae; genus Tulasnella; species Tulasnella sp. UAMH 9824. The sequence continues at coordinate 13,338 of WSUI01000789.1, forward strand.
GCATCCGATGCTCCAGAGGCATGGGCGATGCCGTGGTGACCGTAGGGCTCCTCCACATCGTCAGACATTACGTGTCGCCGATTATCTGCTACTAAATCACGACCCAAAACTTGAGCCGCTGCGCTAGACGTTCCAGACGTCACACTGAGATCTGCAAAGCCAACGTCGGACGGGATGACGTGGCTACCTCTCCCTCGACTTTGTCTATGGATGGCGGAAGACGAACCCTTCATGTCCAGAGATGATGTGCTTCCAAAGTCCCTTTGAGATCGCTGGTCCGGAGGGAGGCTCGTGGTGGTCAATGAAGCGAAAGACCAAGACTGTGGTCGAGTAAGTTGTCCAGGGGGGAACCGCAACGATGAAGGAGGGAGGTTCGAAGTGGGAATAGCGACTGGCGCTGGTGGGGGATGAGGATGTACAGTTGAAAGTTGAAGGAGAGGGCTGCTATGGACCGGTTGCGAAGGATTTTGAGGGGACTCGGCAGTTGCACGAGGATCGCGCCCGCTTGCGGGATCCCCGCCGACTACTAAACTTGTGGCAAAGTCGTGCTGGAGAGTTAAAGTGGTGGTGGTGGCGGGCGTATTAATGAGAGTTTGCAATGGCAGGTGAGGCCCAGAGGTTGGAGAGGGTGGTCGGCTCGGTCTTGGTGAATGTGGTATGGAGTGAGGTAGGCCCATGACCTCCTTGCGCTCCTCATGAGCAGTTGTAAAGCTAGATGAAGCACCCAGCAAGGAGGCGTCGTAATAAGCTGTTGTGAAGGATTGACAAGAGGTGGCGAGCGGCGACGAGCCGGCACGAGGTGATGAAGGTTGAGGATGCTGGCTTAATTGCCCACCATACGCGCTCTTGGAAGACCCAGAGACTGAGATTTCACTCATGGTGAGACGATGTAAGGAGATAAGATCGTCAAGCGTCAGGCTCGTTCTCCGGTTGGGGCGAAGAGAGCTTATACGGCGGTCGATATGGTGAGGCGCGGGAGATTTAGGGAGCCTGCAGGCGATATGGCGGCCGAGTTGGACTGTTGGTTGAGGGCGGCGGGGAAGGCAAGTTGGGATTTTTCTGAGAATGAGCAATAAAGGTGCTGCCGGGGGGGGGAGAGATGGTCTGGAAAATCGAAGGTGAGCGTTCGGCGAGTAATTATACGTGAAGAAGGTGGACAATATTGCAAGAGTGCAGTAAGCAGTCCGCGTGTGCACAATTGATTAGGAGGAATGTGCGCAGTGGTGAGGGCTTGAAGCGAGCCGAAGGAAGCGAATATTTGGTGTGGACGGGGCTGAAACGTGACGTTTCCAGGAGAGGGAAGAGGTGACACCGGGTGTGTTTCTGCTAGGATTCGGGCAAAATTCTTTTGTGAGAAAACGTCGTTTGGCGCGCTGTGTTCAATGCAGAACGAACTCGTAAGCTAATGCGAGTTGGGTGAGAGGTAGAGATCGGCCTCACTGCTTAGTAAGAGTATTAAGGTATCAGAATGGGTGGTGGGCTTGGATTGCAAGTGGTTGTGGCGGATATGATGGCCGGGATAGAGGGCAAACGGAAGGAGGTGAGGTGAGGGGAGGGGGTGAAGAAATCGATTGGCGCCTCTGGTTCCAATGCCATTACTGTATGGCCCGCCGAAGCCGATGAATGGCCCAGCACGAGCCAATTGCAAAAGCCAGGAGCGTCGGGAACTGTTGGTATCCAGGAGGACCCAACGAGGGTAGAAGGGTCACGCTAGAAGCCCGGTCCTTTTTCCTGATCGAGACCCTGGGGCTGCCACAACGCAACGATCCACAATGCGGCGCCTCTTGCGACTTTTCAGTGCTGTGAATCCACTAGGAGCCGAAATGGCGGATGAGACTAGAGCTGGCGGACCTTTCCTTGATAGCCACCAGAGTCGTGGTGTTCCGATGTTGAGAACCTCCGCACGTGTTTGGAAAATTTCCCACTGCCTCGAAATTTCCTCCGAATTTGCCACCAAAATGTTCCGGTCTTGCCTCATTTGGAGCGATTGGCCTTCGAATCAAAGCCAACCAGGAAACCCATCGAAGTCACCAAGCAAGGAGCAGCTTGAGGACACTCCAGAATGTTATACGGCCGTCATCATTCAGATGTTCTTCTCATCTCTATCATTTCTGAAAGCCGGTGGAAAACCTGACGATCGTCGTCGAGGGAGGGCAAATAGCAAGCGCTAAAATCCCCACAGTAGGGCCCACGGGCTCCCAGCGACCATTCCGTACGGACCGGTTCCTTGATGTCAAGAATAGCCTTCATTTCTTCTGACCCCTTGCTCCACTGCGCTCCCTCCGCCCACATTTGCTCCTGCACTATCGATGGCCATGTAATCTCTCTCGGTCCCAAGACGGGCAGAAGTTGCAATTCTGGGCGGACATCAATTAAACACGGACAGCTGGACGTTTCAAGCCATGAAGAGAACTTTATCTAAGTGATGGCTTTTGGAGACCTCTACGAAAATCATCTTTGCCACTTTGGATCTTAAATGGTCATTGCATCATTCCATCCTCAGGCTTGGTAGAAGCAGGGGATATCCCAGTTTAGCTTTCGGGGTAATAGGTTGAACCCAGTCTGTTCTCCCACAAGGATGCAGGGCAGCCCGGCGCGAAATGCCCATCGACAAAGAGAGTTTTTTCGAGCGGAAGACCGGATTTTACCGTGGCGAGCGACCCAGTTATCAGAACGAGGGGGGAGGATCCTGGAAAGTGAGGGAATGCCGCGACACGTTATGGTAATGATACAGCGTTGTTCCAAAACCTTGTCCGCGCGTCAAAAAAAAAAAACGAAACAGAGCACGCACGACCCCTGTCACTTCATCATATTCTGCCCCTTCCGCACGTGTAATAATGCTACATTCTACTACCTATTGCGATGTAGACACGTCT
>WSUI01000079.1:0-21210 GCA_019633595.1 Tulasnella sp. UAMH 9824
CTTATGCCGTCTTTCGAACGTTCCCGCTAGTACGTTGGGGGAGGGGACCAGGTCTATATCACGCGCGAATTCGCACGCCTTAATATTCCCTTTTACGTTTCTCATTTCATCGCATGTGCCCCGCCCGGAGAGTCCTCGTCCCGTCTGCACAGTGGAATTATCGAGTGATATTATAGCTGACCTGATGATGAGGATGCGCTGTGGGGTAGGAACCTGCGGGTGAGAATGCTAGGGTCAGGTACGCCCGCTTTGTAATTCCGCCTGTTGGGACGATTTCCAAACTATCATGTCATCGATGTGCGTGAGGAAGGAGAGTTCCCAGCAAGGCTGCTCCCAACGCTTTTCGCTGTCTCGGAATGGAAACGGACGTTGAGCGGGTAGCGCTCCTGAAACCTACATATCTGAACATGTCGGGGTTTACCATTGCCCCAAGTGACTGCGTATGGTTGGTTCTGTCGGCGACAAACGAAGAGTAACGGGGACTGTGAAAGCTGTGACCGGACTAGGGCCGGACCAGATGTTCCTCAAAGTCCGCCTTCCGGCGCCAGAATCGGGATGTCTTGGGCTTGCGAGATACTAGGCAGGGACTTCTGGCCAAGTCGACTTGGTGACTCGGCACGCCAGCTGTGTATTCCTGGAAGATCATCGGCATCTCCACCTGGGACTCATGGGAACTCCAGCACGAATGCCACAATCCTCGTCGGTGCTATCGTTTTCCTTCCGACAAATGTGTCCTTGGCTTTGACCGGAATGTTGATCCTAGTGTGCCAGGTGTTGGTGGCACAGCCAGTGTTGCCCAACCGAACAAAGGGCGGCCCGCAGCCGGCGGTCGAGCACGTGATCTTGTCTGCGCGTCGCGTAATTTACCATGAAACGAACAGATTCTAGGCACACACGCTCCACCGCCCACCCCGAGTATATCAACTTTTGATGCGGTCTGCAGAAGACCCCCCTCGCTGACATTTCCCTCCCGGTCCTCTTGCCATCCCGTCAGCTTCGTTGCTCGCACTACTCCGAGCAGTCCATTCTTTTATCTACAGTCCTTACACTCGAGCGAGTCCATCATGTTCGGAATTTCTAGGTCCCTCTTCGCCCTTTTTGCTCTCTTCCTTGTGTTCGTGGCAGCAGCCCCGACCAGCACCACCAACGCTGCACGGTTCAAGCAGGGCCTGGGCCCACTCAAGCCCAAAAATCTGTTCAGTGAGTACTGGAAAGTGGAATTCGCTGCGATTCGTCCTCGCCTGACGATCGCTCCCAAGCACCCACACGACGCCAAGGCGGGAGCAACCCTCTTTCTTCGAGCGCGCCGTAAGGATTCCCCCCTGCTGTACTATCGCGGCATGTTCCTCACTCCACCTTCTGGGAAACAGACCGGTCAAAGCGGTCATTCGAGCCTACGACATGTCCAATCCTTCCAATCCTTCGTTCCTTGGTTATGTAGCACCCGCTGGTAGCGGGTTGTTTGGAGTCACACCAAACCCAGGCAGTGCGACCGTCATTCAAACTCAGCTCGCAAGCCTTCAACCGGGAAATCTCGACTTTGTGGTGAGCTCGGCCGTTGTGCTTGGCGAACCCTGCTTAACAATTAATTGCGTGACAAGTCCCCGCCATACGGTGGTTACCCAGAGCTTGGATTTTCAGGTCCCTACAACGACCTTAATTCCGGGTCAGCTACGATTGTATACCTTGTTGGAACCACCGCAGGTGAGCATTGCCGGCTTGTCACAACGCCGTTCAGTTACCACCATTCCCCCCACCCCTTGTAGTCCCGAAGTACTCTCCCCCCGCCAGCACCCCGAATCAAAGCTTTGCGAGTGGCAGCAATGAACCCACGGAGTCTGCTGTCTGGTTAGTCTTCCGGTCCTCGAAATTTGTCAATGAACTCATTTCATGCTCTTTCTCCGCAAAAGGTACCTCGTCGATGTCGCGACTCTCGAAATCGAGCCTCGATGGATCAACTCCAACGGGAGCCCAGCTACCACGCAGTTGATTTTCTTCACCGATCCCGCTATCCGTTACTTCGTCATTACAGGTGATCGCGGCACGGTCGCAGCCGTCTACGGCCAGTACGGCGCGAACATCCCCGTTGTAAGGATGTGGAGCTGCTGCTGCATGACATGCTACTGATACGAGTCTCTCACCGCAGAGGTTCAACCTTGAGATCCAACCTTGAGACCGTCAACGTTCCGTGCTAATCCAGCCTGCGCACGATACCCTTTTCTTCTTCTCCTTTCTTAGAGCCTTTTACTTCCCCGCCACTCTTTTGTAAATGCGATTGTGCGTTGATGGACACTAAACCTCCATGTGGGCCCCAACCCTGAGCGAGCTTTGGGGTGTCTATCGCTTGGCGATTCGTGTCCTCAGAGGATGGGAACCCATCGCGTGTGGCGGTCGCGCGGAGTTTGAAAAGCGTCAAATCTGCATTTCTCCACGCGCCGCCCGATGCGGGAACGTGAATCCCATACCGCCGGCCCCACCCCTGAAATGGAGTGCTCTCGATATATTGTGTCTTATTTTGATTATGCAAGCCACGTACTCCCAAATACAGCCAAGTCCAGGGGCATGTGATCTCGCTTATTAATGACGTAAGCCAAGATAACCACTCACTTGCCTCGCTTCATGCCCCCTCCGCCGACCTGAACTATCACAGGCGGCCTGCCCCGAAGCGATTTCCCTTGTATCCCAGTCAGCCATTTCTTCGCTCGCGCTTCCCTCCTCTGAGCAGTCCACTTTTTTTCTACAGTCCTTACGCTCGAGAAAATATTTCATGTTTAGGCCAGCTCCCGCTGTTTTTGCGCTCTTCCTTGGGTTCGCGGTGGCAATTCCGACTACCACCACCAATGCCGCACGATTCAAGCAGGCCCCGGGTCCACTCAAGCCAGATAATATATTCGGGGAGGGCTCAACCGTTGTAGAACGCGGAGGTTTTACTCGCATCCGATGGGATGGAAAAGAACCCACGAAACGTCAAGGCGGAAGCGACCCGCTCTCATCGAGCACACCGTAAGTCGCCCTGTCCCACTGCGTTAGACTCGCCCAATCATATTCAATTCATGGAACTAGAGCGGTCAAGGCCATGATTCGTGCCTACGACATGTCGAACCCGTCGAATCCGCTGCTCCTCGGATACGTCACACCGGTGCCAATCGTGAATTCGGGTCTCTTCTCATATACCCAGGATCCCACCGACGCTGTTGTCGTAACGGCCCAGATTGCGGACCTCCAACCCGGGAACATTGAATTTGAGGTGAGCTCCACCGAATTTTTTCTCCCCACTACTGCAGTTAACGATCGAGTCTCTGACTAGTCTCCGCCTTTCAATGGTTACCCCAACCTTGGATTCTCTTGTGCGGCAGATTACTCCGAACTTCGTCCTGGTTTATCGAATATCTGTTACTTGGTCGGAAGCACCGCAGGTGAGTATCTTCAGGACGAGTGGGCACACAGTTCATCGATCGTTCACATGCAGTCCCCGAGCATTCTCCCCCGCTAAGCACACCTGATCAGAGTTTTACTAACGGCTCCCTAAGTGAGCCTACGGAGTCTACAGTTTGGTAAGTTGTCGTCCACGTTTCTTCATCGCCCCCTCGGTCAACTCCTTTAATGCCGTTTCTGCCCACCAGGTATCTAGTCGATTTCGCAACCCTCGAAATCGCTCCTCAGTGGATCAACTCTGATGGAACCAAGCCTGAAACCTACCCCGCTTACTTCACGAATCTCAGTTACTTCGTCATCACTGGGGATCGCGGTGCAGTTGCGAGCGACTTTGGCGAGTATGGTCAAAACATTCCGATCGTAAGCATGCAAAGCCTGGGCACCCATGCGTAAGTCTTTCGCTACTGACAGTTGAATCTTGTACCAGAGGTTCAACCTTGACACTTGGCGTTCCCCCGTAGTCTAGCTCTTCAATTCGATCAGTCTTATGGCAATCGTCCTTCGTCGTTTATGTACTTATTTAGCACACTTCCCCCCCCCCCTTTTCATACACTCCACTTCTAGTAATGCACGAATTCCTTGGGCTTCACGCCACCCGAACACACACCGCCGAGGGAGCGCACCTTCTTGCTGGACGCCAACTGCAACACTGTGGCAGTTCGGGACTTACGGTCAACGGAACGTGTCAATCAGAACACCCTTTCCTTTCATGTTGGAAGCACGAATGTTTATGGATCATTGAAAGGTTACCAGCCTTTGCGACGCATCTTTTCTCGCTCTTGGGAATTCTCCCACTATTGGCGCCCTTGAATACTCAATCAGCCGAACAGAAGCCAAAGAAATCTGTGTTTTTGGACTGGTAGTGGTGCACGAATCCAAGCCCCCGAACAATCTTGTCCTCGGTCAATATCTGGCTCGCTCCCCAACGGACTACCCCTAACGGACTTCAACAAGTGACCAGCCCCGATGGACGTAGCTACTCTAACAAGAATATATCACGTTAATTTCAACGCATCACGTGATAAACACGGGCTGCACGACCAAATCCCAGGGGTGGGGGACATGTTGCCTTCTTCTTTACTTCTTAGAGCTAAGTACGACCTCATCCAATCTCAGTGACGTGTTGGATTCCAGTTTCATTGAGGCCTGTCTTCAAATGCGTGCAGACTTTTTCGCTCAGGCCCAGCGTTGGGACGAAGAAGGCCTCCGTCATGATGGAGTTATGGACCAAGTCTTGTCCTCCAGGCGCGATCATAGACGACCGGAGCAGAAATGGGGTCTAATTCGGGATGCCGAAGCCGGCAAGCCTCCCTCGGCGTCCGTGTCTCGGCGATGAACCGGGCTGGCTCGGTCTTTTGAGAGTCAGACCCATCCATCCCCGAGCCTCGGTCGGCCTCTTCTAGATAAAAGAGCACCTAATTCTACGATCAGAAATGATATATTCCCTCAAACATTCATTGCTCCATGAGCATCTCCCCACAAAATCCTCAACCTCCGATCCCGGAAGCGCCATCGACACCTTCACCCCAGTCAGCCCCCACCTCTGCCGCACCGTTTTCCGCCTTTACGAGGCGTGAAAAATGGCTTATCGTCGCGATGGCGGGTATGGCCGGGATATTTAGGTGAGGTTTCCGTTATGTTTCCATGGTAGTCCCGCTAACTGACCTTTGGTGTTTTCAATTAAGTCCTATTTCCAGCTCAATCTATTTCCCTGCCATCCCAACAATTGCCAAAGAGTTTCACACGTCAGTCAGCTTGATCAACCTGACTGTCACCGCCTATATGATAGCCCAGGGTGTTTGTAAGTTTTTCCGCAATCTGGCCGTCTGTCACTTGTCTTGGTGTAACTGCAATATTTATAGCCCCCGTCATTTGTGCTCCATTTGCGGACGTCTATGGGCGTAGACCAGTATTTATTGGTCAGTTGATCGGTCACTAAGCTGAATTGAAGCTAATACTACCCTGCTCGGATCCAGCGTGCCTCTCCCTACTCGCCGCATCATGTGTAGCTTTGGCGGTCATCCCGACAACTGCATGGTGGCTTCTACTCGTCCTTAGAATATTCCAGTCATCTGGGTCGTCGAGCACCATTGCACTTGGTGGGGGTGTCATCTCAGATATCGCAACTCCCGCCGAGAGGGGTGTATATCTAGGAGCAACGACCCTCGGTCCCACCCTCGGGCCATGCCTTGGTTTGTTCCTTCTCTTATGCGGCCGATATTTAGGCGCTGAATTCATATGTCCTGCAGGTCCTATCCTTGGAGGAGTCCTCGCTGGACAATTGGGCTGGAGGTAGCGTCTCAGTATCGTCGAATTGATGTTGCACATAGTCACTAACAAGATCACCGCTCCAGATGGATTTTTTGGTTTTTGTGCATCCTAACTGGAGTTTGCCTAATTCCAATGGTCTTGTAAGTGATAAATGACTCTCGCGGGAGAATACATCGTCTTACTCACGGAACTAGATTCTATCCGGAAACCCTTCGATTCGTGGTTGGAGATGGAAGCATTCCGCCCCCTCTCTGGAACCGTCCTCTTGTCCCCATCATTGCACCATGGCGCCGAGGGCTCTCAGACGACCGCTCAAAGCCTCCAAGCTCAGCTGCTAAACGGCCTAAAATGAATCCCCTTCCATTGTTCCGTAATCTCGATGTTCTCCTCATACTTTTCTCTGTCGGCCTCGCCTCCGCCGTTTTCGTGACCATACCAGCAGTCATCTCCGCCCTTTTCCAAGACGCCTATCCATACTTGACGGAAACCAAAATCGGACTATGCTTTCTACCGATAGGCATCGCTGGTGTCATCAGTGGCTTCGTATCCGGCAAGATCGCAGATCGAACCTACAAAGCAGAACGGACCAGATACGATGCAAATCGGAAACAGCAACTTGAAGGGGACAGAGAAAACGCTCTCAAGGAAGAAGAGGAATGGGCGGGAGACCAGTTTGCTGGGTTCCATGTCGAGAAGGCTAGATTGAAAGTAGTCTTCCCATACATCGCCATAATGACAGCTTCGGTAATCGGGTTTGGGTGGTGCCTCAAAGCCAAAGTTTCCCTAGCAGGGCCATTGATATTCGAGGTCGGACGTAAGTCTTCTTCACACTTGCTCCGTCGAGTGGACCGATGACGCGCCTCATCTTCTACAGTGGGATGGTCTGGCATTGCCATGATAAACGGATATCAACTCCTACTCATCGACCTTTACCCCAAACAAGGATCGAGTGTAATAGCACTGGTGAATAGCCAATATTTTGTGCCTTCGTTTACGACAACCTCCCTGACGATGATTGTCTTCCGTCACATCTACAGAACAACGTCGTTCGGTGTTCTTTGGGCGCCGCTCTCGTCGCAGTTATTGATCCGATTCTCAACGCAATGGGTACGGGATGGGCCTTTGTACTTTTCGGACTGATACTTGGGGTGTTTGCTCCGTTGATGACATGGGTTGTTATCTGGAGAGGACCTCAATGGCGGAAAGCTAGAGCGAGAAAGGCTCGCAGCCTTGCAGAAGCCAGTGAACCAAAGACGGAGGAGAAAGGTTCACCCAGCTCCTAACGCAGCTCATCATCAGTTCCGGTTAAACCACTCTTTACGATAGAACTCTCGTACCTTAGAGCGAAGCAATTCTGACAGAATTTGTGGGGACGGCATATAACACACACGAGGAGGTACCAAGCACATCTCGACCAAGTTGAATTCTAGACTCAGAACCACGACAATGCCATAATGCAACAGATAGAAGATGTGATACAAAAGGGTCAACAGCCAATTCACTTTTCGTTCTCATCGTCCTCACCGCATATTCTTGCTGGATGCTCATTGCTAACTACATTCAGCTCGTGCCTTGGCAGTCGAGGACTTACGCTCAACAACTTGCCCTAAACTCGCACCAGACATCTAGTTGACGAAAGATGTTAGTTTCACCAAAGCCTCCGTATTGCTCGGTGGGCAGTTTGAGCAACAGTGATTCGAAATTGCTAAATGACGAGCGGATATGAGTTGGTTTGAATCTCGAAAAGCGCGTAGATCACTAGCGGCGAGCACGATCATCAAGATGCAACGGTCTTTCCTTTAATTAATGGAACCATGGACGTGTATAAGCCATTAAAGGGGCACCAACCTTTATGGTGCTTTTCTTGCCCCTGAGGATGTCTCACACTCGGCACGCTTGGGTTCAGCGCTCGATCAGCGTAATAGACCAGCGAGATCTGTGATTTTCTGCTGGTAGTGGTCCGGAGGTGCCAAACCCCAATAGAATTTTGTCCTCGGTAAATATCTGGGTCACGCCCCAACGGAAAACACAACACATCAGCCCCAATGGACACAGATACCCCCCAAACGTCTCTGTTTTTCGCGCCAATGTATCAAATTACGTGGGATTCAAAGCCAAATCGCAGGAAGGGGCCATTTCACCTTCTCTGCTTCTTAGAGCTGGGTACAGTCTTACCCGATTTCGTGACGTGTGGGATCTCGGTTTCGTTGGGGTTTGTCTTTGCGTGCAGACTTTTCGCTTCGAGCCTGAAGTCTGGAGGAAGGTCTCACATCATAAAGGAGTTATACCAACTCTTGTCCTTGAGGAGCGCTCAGAGACAACTGGAACAGAAATGGGGGCCAATTCAGGATGCCGAAGCCGGCAAGCCTCCGCCGGCGTCCGTGCCTCGGTCATGACCCGGTGCCGGCTCGGTGTTTTGAGAGTCAATACGTCCATCCATCCCCGAGCCTCGGTCGGCAGCTTCCAGTTAAAAGAGTACCAAACTGCACGTTCGGACATGGCGTGTCCCCTCAACTACTCCTTGCACGATGAGCGTCTCTCCGCCAAGTCCTCAATCTCCGATACCGGCGGCGCCATCGGCAATTCCACCACAGTCGGTTTCCACCTCTTCCGCGCCATTTTCTGCCTTTTCGAAGGGTGAAAAATGGACTATTGTCGCCATGGCGGGTGTGGCCGGAATTTTCAGGTGAGGTTTCCGATATGTTCTCCTGGTGGCCCTCGCGCTCCGAACTGACCTATGGTGCACTCAACTCAGTCCCATTTCTGGCGCAATCTATTTCCCTGCCATCCCAACAATTGCCAAAGAGTTCCACACGTCAATCAGCTTGATCAATCTGACTGTCACCGTCTATATGATAGCCCAGGGTGTTTGTAAGTCTTCCTCAATCTGGTCGACTGTCACGGGTCTGGGTGTAACTGCGATATTTGTAGCCCCCGTCATATGGGCTCCATTTGCGGACGCCTATGGGCGGAGACCAGTATTTATTGGTCAGTTGATTTATTCGCCAAGCCGGATTGAAGCTAATACCACCCCGCTCCAGCGTGCCTCTCCCTACTCGCAGCATCGTGTGTAGCCTTAGCGGTGATCCCGACAAGCGCATGGTGGCTCCTGCTCGTCCTTAGAATATTCCAGTCATCCGGGTCGGCGAGCACGATTGCACTTGGTGGGGGTGTCATCTCAGATATCGCAACTCCTGCCGAGAGGGGTGGATATCTAGGAATAACGACCCTCGGTGCCATGCTCGGGCCGTGCCTTGGTTTGTTCTTTCTCTTACGCAACTAATATTCAAGCGCTGAAGTTAGATGTCCTGCAGGTCCTATCCTCGGAGGGGTTCTCGCTGGACAACTGGGCTGGAGGTAGCTAAGTTTCAGTGTCGTCAAATTGATGATCGTGACTGAAGAGGACAATGCTCCAGATGGATTTTTTGGTTTTTGTGCATCCTTACTGGAGTCTGCCTAATTCCAATGGTCTTGTAAGTACGAAAAGATAACTTGCAAAGGGCTGCATCGTCTTACTCACAGGACTAGGTTCTATCCGGAAACCCTTCGGTTCGTGGTTGGAGATGGAAGCATTCCTCCCCCTCTCTGGAATCGTCCTCCTATCCCCATCATTGCACCATGGCGTCGAGGGCCCTCAGATGGCCATTCAAAGCCTCCAAGCTCAGCTGCTAAACGGCCTAAAATGAATCCCCTTCCATTGTTCCGTAATCTCGATGTTCTCCTCTCACTTCTCTCTGGCGGTCTCTCCTACGCCATTTTCATGACCGTACCGGCAGTCATCTCCGCCCTTTTCCAAGACGCTTATCCATACTTGACGGAAACCAAAATCGGACTATGCTTTCTACCGATCGGAATCGCTGGTGTCATCAGCGGTTTCCTGTCCGGCAAGATTGCAGATCGAGTCTACAAAGCAGACCGGACGAGTTACGATGCAAATCGGAAACAACAGCTTGAAACGGACAGGGAGAATACTCTCAAGGAGGAAGAGGAATGGGCAGGAGACCAGTTTGCTGGGTTCCATGTCGAGAAGGCTAGATTGAAGCTAGTCTTCCCTCATATCGCCATAATGACGGCTTCCCTGATCGGATTTGGATGGTGCCTCAGAGCCAAAGTTTCTCTTGCAGGGCCATTGATATTCGAGGTCGGACGTAAGTCTTCTTCACACTCGGTCGGTTGAATGGGCCGATGACGCTTCTTATTGGTTACAGTGGGACTGTCTGGCATTGGTATTATGAATGGATACCAACTCCTACTAATCGACCTTTACCCAAAACAAGGATCGAGTGTAGTCGCACTGGTGAATAGCCCAGTATTTCGTGCCTTCATTCGCGACAACCTCCCTAACTATGATCGTCTTCCGTCACATCCACAGAATAACGTCGTTCGGTGTACTTTGGGTGCCATTCTCATTGCAGTTATTGATCCGATTCTCAACGCAATGGGTACGGGGTGGGCATTTGTACTTTTCGGACTGATACTTGGGGTGTTTGCTCCGTTGATGACGTGGGTTATTATCTGGAGAGGACCTCAATGGCGGAAAGCTCGAGCAAGAAAGGCTCGCAGCCTTGCAGAAGCTAGCGAACTGGAGACGGAAGAGAAAGGTTCACCGAGCTCCTGACGCAGCTACCTCATGAGGTCCGGCTTAAACACTCCTTCCCGATAGATCTCTTGTACCCTAGAGCGAAGTGATGCTAATAGAATTCGTGGAGACGGCATGTGTCATATAATGAAGAGGAAACAAGTACATGTCGGCCAAGTTGAATTTTGGATTCAGAACCACGACAATGCCATAATGCAACAGAGATAAGATGTGATACAAAAGGGTCAACAGCCAGTTTACTCTTCGTCCTCGTCGTCTCCGCCACCTTCCTTGTTGGCGGCGGCGGCGGCGCGTCGGCGCTTGACGCGTCCAGGGCGTCCTCCGCCGAATGGTGAACTGAGAGCGAAGTCGATATGCTATAAGTAAACGGTAATTAGAATGAAGAAGGTCCACGCCATTTTCAAAGAACCTTGCCTTCTGGGAGTCGAGTCTGACGACGAAAGAAGGTGCGGTTACCAGCTGTCGGCCAACACTATTAGCGTGCAAGCATGTCAGCTGCAGTGACTTTTGACATGGAGAGCAGAGTTCGTACCGAATATGTCGCTGTCTGATCAAGACACGAGCATGGTGGATGGACTTAGCCAATCCAGTTTTGAAGACCTGGGTCTGCAGTCGTCTCTCCAAGAAATCCTCAATCTTCAAAGCCAACACGTAATCGAGCCTCATTCGCTGCTCGTCCAGGACACCAATACGGACAAGGCGACGGATAAGGGCATTTCCTTCGAAAAGTCGACGAGGATCTTTGGGCTCGAGCTTGAGCAGCTCACGAGCAGCACGACGAATCTTGGAGAGGGTGAGGGCGACACGCCAGATTTCGCGCTTATTCTTTAGACCGTACTCTCCAATGAGCTAAATATTATCGTTCAACGGGTGTCCTGGTTTCTGGATGACATGGTGAGGCCATACCTTGAGCTCAGTGTCCAGACGAGCCGATTCGTATGGTCGACGAGGGACCTTGAAGGTCTTGCTGTGGTTTCTTGGGGCCCTACAATATCGTGCGACTGTTAATGATGCGTTGATACCCGCAGGAACGTAACTGACCTGGGCATGGTTGACGGCTGGGACGGTCTTGAGGATCTTCAGTCCAAACTAACACTTAGGACGAATTGCAGTTATTGGGTGAAGGGTGGGAAACTTTAGGTCGTACAGTTCCATTCAGCCACTCAATCGAATCTGGACTGCAACCCCCTCTCAACGCACTAAAACACCTCAAGGTCGACCCCGGTAGCATCAACCAATGTGAGTTAGGGAATGAATTTGTAGGGAGCGTTCTAATGCAGTACTGTTTGGCTCCTTCTCCCTCTCTCTGCCTGAACACAGATGCCTCACTCATACGGTTACCGCGCGCGAACTCGCCATCTTTTCAAGAAGGAATTCAAGAGTATGTCCCATCTAGCTTGCCATCGGCGACCAGGATCCTAATTCGTGTGGCGGATCCTCCAGCCAAGGGTCTTCCCCATATCTCGACTTACCTTCATACATACCAAATTGGCGACCTGGTGGACGTTAAGGCGGATCCATCCATCCAGCGTGGCATGCCGCACAAGTTCTACCACGGGTAAGTAGGAAAGCAAAGTATTCTCTTAAGGACACAACCGTTCTCTAACTCCCGCCGTTCGCAGCAAAACCGGTGTCGTCTTCAACGTTACCCCTCGTGCTGTAGGAGTTATTATTCGCAAGATCGTCGGTAACCGGTACCTCGAGAAGCGTGTCAACGTCCGCATCGAGCACGTTAGGCATTCGGCATGCAGGAAGGAGTTTTTGGGCCGGGTGAAGGTTAACGCGAAGATCCTTGCTGATGCCAAGGCTGCGGGCGGTATGTATCCTTCTGCTGACGACAGAACGCAGACCGAGTGGCTCACACACCACCCCGCTCAACAGAGAAACCAAAATACAAGCGGGCCCCCCAGCAACCAAGAGAGGGTCACGTCATCAGCGTTGTTGACAATCTCCCTCAAACTCTCAGGCCACTGCCGTTCGAGACCACCATCTGATCGTACCATTGTTATATCTCTCTTTTGTCCTTTTGTCATCAGTTGTGTGCTGTATCCATGTCCATTTACCACCGTGTTCACATTCCTTGGTTTAGCACGTATGCTTCTATTCAATTCGCAGTCCATCATGGAGAACAGAAGTACAGTTCGGATTATGATCTTTGAGCCCTGCAAGCTCGGTGTATCCATTAAGCGGCACTTGCAGCCAGTTTCTCCAGCTCTGCAGTCGCATCAGTCAATGCCGGGATGGGTGTTGAGGCATGCGTCGGAGGAGTCGCAGTAGCTGAGGCTGACCCGGCCCCTTCGGCCTTAACCTTGGACTTGCGCTCGCGCGGTTTATTAGTTCGGGGAAGTTTGGCGGGCTTTTCGCTTTCGGATGCGACGGATAGCGCGGGTCCTTCGAGTGACAGTTTGGGTGGTTCAAGAACCAATGGTTGCCGAACATGCTCGATCTCGGTGGTCCCCCCTGTAAGCAAAATAGACCTCGTCAGCCGCGCCTATACCCGCCGATGCCGGAAATCAGGCTACCTCCAATCCAAGTCTTTGCGAACCAAACACCGCCCCCAATCGTCTTAATTGATCGTTGAACGGGTGTCCATCTCCGGCACTTCTTAGCTGTCCTTTCGAGTGGCCCAGTGTAGGTCTGCCAAGGAATGAACGAACCAGGCGCAACTGAGTTTGTAAAATTAGGCAGCGGCCGAAGGGGAGCAGCAGCCAGTGTTTCCTCCGGAATATCTTCGACGCCATTTTCTGGGACGCGAAATTGATCGACGTGAGTCGGTGGACCCGCGGAGAAATAGTCGTAGGGAGTGGCTGTTCCAACATCAGGAGTGATGTCTTGATACGCGGGTGTCGGGAAAACTGGATGTCCCCTCGAGTTAGCAGGGCCCGACGAAGTCCGGCAGGGAAAATCTCACAATCTGGTGTGCCTTCCTCTTGGGTAGGAGCAGGCTTTTTTGGTTGGGTCCTGATGGTAAAGATGGGTTTAGTCGGGCCAGGTTGATCCAATTAATGGAACAAAGTACCTTTGCCGCTTCCTTGGGGGTGGCGCTACAGAACTCCCCTCCACATGGGAGGTATCAGCAGAAGGGGGTGCTGCGGCTGCTGTCTTTGGAGCTCTTTTCCTTTTGGCTGGCTGTTTTGGCGTGGCAGAAGCGTTCATGATGCTCATCTCATCTTGCTGGACAATCGTCATTTGCATCGGCGGAGCAGCAGCGCCAGGACCACCGTCCAATCTCCATGCGCTCGTCGTTCCGGTATTGTCGTGTGTTTCTGGTTCCTGTCGTCCGACTTCTAGGGTGGCTTTAATGGCGGTCCGATTTCGTTTCTTCTTTGCGGGTGGAGCTCCAACCGGAGAGGTTCCGACCGAGGAAGCATCATCCGTTTTGCGTGGCTTGGTGGTTCGCCGACGGGGAGTAGCGGATTGGGAAGGTTGCGATGTGATTGGAGGGGGGACGTAGGTTGTGGGAGGTTCGGAGGCAACGCTGACCACACTGGGTGTTGGTGTGAGTTGCTGGCGTGGAGGTTGTGTCGCTAATCGCTCTGGGATAGCAGGTCTTGGTTGGTCCAGAACATTTACAGGTGCCAGTCGAGCGGGAGGACCGGCTACGTCGTCGTCATCATCAATAAGTTGGTCTTCCTCGTCTTCGTCGACATAGACCGGACCCCGGCCGGCTTGCGGATTTTTGGCTGCTGTTGCGCTAGACGAGCTTGCAGTAGGGGGATGTGAAGTAAAGTTAGCCCCTGCTGGAGGTTCGGCGGGCTGAGGGGTGTCTTCTTTTGAATCCAATGTCGAGATTTGCGGTGCCTCCATTCCCAGCTTGCTGAACGGGTTTCAGGCTGCCGTCGGTGTACTTATGTAATTTATATGCTTGCTGGGTAGATATACCTTGGCAATTTGACAGGAATGGTGGAGGCTGCCGTAGATAACAGAGGCGCAGGAAACGAGAGTCGAACGCCGGCTGCGCTGCAAGAGTGATGGACAGAATGGAAACGTCTCTGGCGGCGCTCAGGGACTTCTACTTCCACGCCACCTGGTGGTCCCTGGCAGCAGATCCCAAAGCCACCCATCTCTCCTCAACAGGTCCATATTACACGTCTACATATTTCTTAAATGCGAGCTACTCATAACAAGGAGCCATAGCCAATGAACTCCCAACTTCCCAACAAGTATGAGATGCCCGAGGCAAGGCTCATCTGCGTTTGTTCAACCTGTCGGAGCGTTCATGCTCAATCGCAGCTGCCTTGATCTGAGCTACTATAAACGGAGGGAATGTGCACAAGAGCGTAGTTGTCCAAATGTCAACAGTCAACCTATCCGCAGACGGTAAAAGATACATGACGACAAATTGTCGTGTCGGATCGCTGTACGTGACGGGAGTATCAGAACAACCTAACATTGGCCTACACTGACAAAGAAGCATAGCGATGCTTACTAGGTTGCAACTATCTCGATTAGTCGATCGTCGTCTGACTTGCGGATGATTTCCAAAGGTGCCCACAGGAATTGCGCGAATCCTGCAGCCTGAAGGACTGGAAAGTTCATGTTGAATGCTACAGCTCCCCGCCTGAACCCACAGAACTTTTCAACCTAACCAAACGTGCACACGGAGTCAGGTATGGTAGGCTTTGTCAGGGAACATCCTCGAGGAGGCGTGTTTCTTAGAGGCTTACTGCGTACTGTCCAACTTGTTCGATATCAACTTGACTCATAAATTTGTTCATTTTCTTGGTTTTGGCGTCTGAGTCGCTTACAGAATGCCAAATAATTCGTTCCGAAGCCGGAGCATGTCTTCCGTATTAGGGACCGTTCAATTGCTCGTAGACTTCATGCAGGTCGTCCATCGGCGTAACACTGGGATCATCCCGCAGTTGTTTGCATATCTTTTTGTGCTCTGGCCAATGCTTCGTCTGTCGTGTCTCGGCGTCAGGAATCCCTTGTCTGTCCGAAGTGACTGTAATTGGAACCGCACCTGACATTCCTTCGAGCAACTGTGCACGTCGTGATGGTGGGGTTAAATCACGAATTTAAGTAAGACCAGAGTTGCACGTACTATGCTAACTTCTTACATCCGCCGCATTTCATTAGTTTTTTCGTGAAAGGCCTTCCATCTTCTCCGATCTTGACTTCCTCCCGAAAGTCACAGCCAGGGGCCATGCAGTTGGATGTACTCATGACGAATAACTAATTAGAGGCTCCGTGTCCCCGAGCTGACTTGGAATGATGGCGGGTCGCGAACAAGGCTGGACTGGGGCTTGCTTGACTTCAGGAACTGAGCGGAGCACCGGCAATGTCCGTTATCGCCGTTTGCGGTCAGCTTCGATTCCAAGTGCATCGATCGCGTTTCTGGACTGTGAGGCTCTGGCGCCATCCGGAGGTCCGCATTGCCAGAAACGATCAAAAGGACAAGTGTAAGTGAAACTTTCAATTGTTCCCATCCTATCCACGCTTTCCTTGACCTGTTTCGGGTTGTCTGGTCCTCCACGTGCCTCAATGGAGACCATCCACACTCCAATCGCGTATCCTGCTCCCCTAAATACCCGCCCGACCATCCCATTTTTCTTGGGCTCGATATCTGTCTCCCGTCTCACTGAGGTATGTTGTCCAAAGAGAGCATGGACCGACAAACGCTTGACGACCGTGACACACCAATTAGAATGGCCACCATCTTGTTACAGGATATTCCACTGCATATCACCAGAATCGATGTCATATACGCTATCCAAGGTGTTATTCACCAACCCCCGTTTCACGACGGCATTGGACGGCCTCCGAACTTTTCCGTCCAGCTTGACCGAGATCTGACAGATGAATTTGAGCACAGCGGCACTGGAACACTAACCATTGCTGATGAATTAGTGGTCGCAATCTTCATCAGCATGTATGGCGACCCCAATCGTCCGCGCTTGAACACCGCCAGCGATTGGGACCAAGGTGAACTCACCTTCAGCCTCGGTCCACCCCCTCCAGTGGATCTTATACAAGAGCTTCAGAATTCCCCTTTTGTTGATCCTCGTGTCGCGCAAGGGAGGCAAGCTAGGAGTACAGCTTTGAACACGACGGTCAGCCTGCATTCCGTGCAGTTCGGATGGCTCTGTCGAGATCGTCGGTTCTCCGTAGAGTGGCACGCGGACTTCCCGATTATCAGTAACCTGCCCGCCGACAACACGCCTTCACTTCGTTTCAACGCGGACTCAAATGAGATATGGATCTCCTTGGCTGGCGCGAGCACCGATTATGGGACAGCAAAGGCGATGGTGGTCACCCGCTTCTCGCGCATCGAAGCAATTATGGTCGACACAGCTGAGCCAGCCACTCCCGGGATCCTATTCACCTTCTTATACCCACCAGCCCTTGAATACCACGAAGTCACAAGAAATTTTCAAGGACAAGAAACCGTTCGCAGGCGGTCTCGTCTTACTACCTTCAGCACCAGTCACACGCGAATCGTCCCTTACACCCTGTTCGCAATGAGAGTTACGTGTGCCTCGCAGACGCACATGGAGGAGTTTCAGCGGATGGCTCGTGCCGCTAGTCTTCCGCGACTGACAGACCCTGTTCCTTCTCCGGTCGTGAGACGCAGTCTCTTCTCGGCAAACGCTCTGGATCGCATCGATGTTTGGCTGAACACACTTCCTTGGTCAGTCGCCTTCCAGGCGCTGTCCATCCTGAACGCCGCCGCACTCGACCCAATAGAGCTGTTGAATCTGCGACCAAGAATTGAAGCGCTCGTGTCCGACGCCGACTTTGGGGTGGCCAAGGCTGGCCAGGTTCTTCAAGACTTCGGTTCAAAGCTGAAAGACCCCGCGACCCTAATCTCCGATGATGGATCCATCGTCGAGTGCTTCGAAAGCGTGAAGAGGGATCTGAGGCGGGCAAGCTTTAGCTCTGGCAGCCCTACACGGAACCCAGGAGTAGTCAATTGTTACCACGCAACCGTGACACCAACTCGTATTCTTCTGAATGGCCCATTCCTAGATCAGGTACCTCCCGCCGCGATATCATTTATCCTTACTCTCACTTTTGTTGTCTCTTTCAGTCAAACCGCGTTCTTCGACTATACCCTAATCATCAAGAGTACTTCCTGCGTGTAAATTTCACGGACGAAGATGACTTGCAATTCCGTTGGGAGAGGAAATTTAAAGCAGAAGGAGCACTCTTTGTTAAAGACCGAGTCGGAGGTGTTCTAGAAGGAGGCCTCAACATTGCGGGGCGTCACTTTGAGTTTCTGGCTTATTCGAACAGTGCCCTTCGTGATCACGCCGTCTGGTAAGTTTGAGGGTGGGTATTATGAACTGAGCTGAGGTTCAATGCTGTACAGGTTTTCTGCTGTCTTCTATGAACCCGGTGGTGGGAGGATCACTGCCCAGTCTATCCGGGATGGGCTTGGAGACTTCTACTTCAAGAATCTCGAACGTCAGCCTGCTAAGTAAGTTTTTAAGAATACATTTAGGCGTATCTTGACTTCATAAATCCAAACGATATAGACTGGCAGCTCGAATGTCACAGGCTTTCACCGCTACCGAACCGAGCATAACCCTCCCCCTTGACGGTGATATCCCCATTCTCCCAGACATCGCGCGAAATGGCTCAGTATTTACGGACGGCGTGGGAGAAATCTCCCGGGCTTTGGCGAGGAGAATCGTCAGATCGTTGGAAAAATCTGGCCGCACGAAGCGTTTATTTGTTCGTCCAGGCGCATTTCAATTTCGGATGGGTGGCTGTAAGGGGGTGCTGATGGTAAACCCCGAACTCAAGGATAACGGAATCCGTCTCCGGAACAGTCAACAGAAATTCTTGTGTAAGCGAGGAACGGAACGAACGAAACTATGACTCACGTAATTATCTGCAGCGCCCTTGGCCGACATAGAAATAGCGCAAGTTTTCTACCGAGCGAGTAAGTCGTAGCAGGCTTAAAAGTATTGCGTGCTTACTGCCACGCTAGAACCGTTCTACTTGAACAGGTTTCTCATCATGATTCTAGAGGTACTAACGTGCTTCCTACGTAATAGACCAACTAAAAGAACGGAGCACTTTTTCACAGACCCTTGGCGTCCCAGCCGACGTCTTCCTAGGACTCCAGGGAGAAGCTATCCGCGATGTGGAGGCAGCCACTGAATCGTTTTCCGGATGTGCAGAGTTTCTGGATACTAACGGTTGTGGAACCTCGTACCATATCTCTTCAGTATTCCTTCACCTGGCACGGTTGGGGTTGACCTTGGGTGGTCAAGGACCGATGGCTGTCCGTGACGGGTTCCTTAATCGCTCCATCCGATTCGCAAAGAACCATGTTCTAAGAGAAATAAAACATAAAGCCAGAATCCCTGTCAAAGGTATATATATATCCCTCTGTTAACTCTAACAGCGTTGTCACTCAATAATTCCAAAGGATCCTATACCCTTGTCGGAGTTGCTGACTTCACCGGCTATCTTCCACCCAACACCATATTCGGTAAGTCAACGCGCAATAGCGAGCTCTAATTGACGCTCATATTAGCATTTGATAAGCATGCATCCAACACCGTGACCAGAAGCCGCTGTGCATCAAGGGTCGGGTGCTTATCTCCCGCTCTCCCCAAGTCCATCCAGGTACATAAGATAGAGATCACGCCAGTGTTTTACTAACGGCCGTTCTGCTTATAGGTGACGTCCAATTCGTCGAAGCAATTGGAATACCTCCGGCTGGCTCCCCTTTTGATGGCGAGCGCTACACTAACTGCATCGTCTTCTCAACCCAAGGAGAACGCTCTGTGCCCTCGATGCTAGCAGGAGGAGATCTCGACGGTACATTGCTAGAACGACATCTTTGAACCGCCGCTTACCCAGTGTCTTAGGTGATGAATACAATCTGATACTCGATCCTAGCCTGTTTCCACCTTCATGCCATCCTCCCGCACAATACCCATCGGTCACCCCAAAGACATTGGATAGGCCCTGTACTACCAAAGATCTCACAGATTGGGTCACAGATTATATCAACTCGGACATCCTTGTAGGTTAATTCTTCACTATTCGGGATCTACTAGGCTAAGTGTTATCCCTTGAACAGGGTATCGTCTGTCACCAATTCTTAGTCACAGCAGACTTCTATCCCGAGATGTGTCGGCACCATGAGTGTATAACACTCGCGGAACTCGCAAGTCGGGCTGTCGATTTTGCAAAATCCGGTGTGCCAGTCGGAGAAGGAGAGCTACCAAAAGCCCCTACAGCAAAGCCCGATTGGTCTGTCGGAGAGATTACTTCCGCTCGAAGCCTGAACTCAAACATTTACGAGAGTCCAACTGCAATTGGTAAACTCTTTCGACACATCGATCTCAACCGTGTCCACCAAGACGTGTTGAGACAGTCCAATAGGGAACATGGTGACGACGACGAAGAAGGATTAGAAACCTCCTTGGAAGAGCTGGAGACCGTCCTGAACCGCCTCAGTAGTTCACGGTCTCGAAATACGGGGCACCACCACCCTATATCCAACGCCGTTAGATCATCATTGGACCCTAATTATATTGACACCTCCTCTCGGCCGGATCCAAGTGCGATCGCCCTA
Organism: Tulasnella sp. UAMH 9824; assembly: GCA_019633595.1. NCBI lineage: Eukaryota > Fungi > Basidiomycota > Agaricomycetes > Cantharellales > Tulasnellaceae > Tulasnella > Tulasnella sp. UAMH 9824. The sequence continues at coordinate 19,848 of WSUI01000079.1, forward strand.
ATGCGAAGGATTTACCCCTCTTACACCGCCGAACTGCGATCCATATGTTCTCACCTCTCTATTACGAAGCAACCGTTAACGGAGGAGGAGGTTCTTGTAGGCTCAATTGCCTCCCGGACAATCCAACCAAGACAACGTAAAGGAAAGATCCATCACATGCGCGAGCAAGCGAATGAACTCGTTAAGCGTATTCGGACAGAGCTTAAGGAGACCAACGACGAGGGGGAGCTCGAAGCCGACGAAGAAGACTTCACTACTCTACGAAGACGATTACAGGTTGCTTGGCTGGCGTGGCGGCTATCGGTGGAGCAAAGGAAGACGTTTGGAGCGAGAAGTTTTGGTTTCATTGCTCTGACTGAAATTTTTGACGGTATGCGAGCGATTGACGTTTGGCGGACCGAGAACGAGACGCGGTAGGCAAATACGGTTATTCCAAGATGAGAATAGTACACACTGAGCGATGACATAATCTAGGCACCGATCCGAAACACTCGAACCTCCCACCAGCTCCCGTTCTCCGGTGTTGTCGGCTCGAGGAACTGCACAAGATACCTCTCAAGGGGGTAGTGCGCGCCAAATTCTCTTTCGCCCTGTATCTATAGGAACAATATCTCTTGCCATCCAAACCCTAGTAACGTAGGCGTTCTGATAGTAAGACCGGACGAAGCCAGAGGGATGGATCTTCGCGAAATCAGGAAGGTCTTTGAAGACCCTAGAACCCTATCTGGTGACAGCATCCCGGCCAGAGTCCCAGTCTCATGACCTTCAGATTGTTTTTTCATTCCCCCTGTATTCGATAATAAATCTCCCGTTGCTGATAGAGTCGACTATTCCGTGGCGAGAGCAATGAAGTTGGACATGGAACCCAGATACAGAGTCTGCTGATAACAGCCTGGACCTCCCAGCAAGGTGCTCATCCACTCCTCGCACTTCAAGGACACTTGGACCCTTGAGCAATCTTCTCTTCTGCTTGCTGTAATATTTCTTTCTAGTCCTTTTTTTTGGTACCCGAAGATAAGGTCTGAAATACATGCGGCGGACCGGATCAAGTTGTAATGGAGTGTCCATAGGCCATACCTTGCATGAAAGCTCATCAAACTATGCCAAAGCCTAGATAGATATTAACGTTCTCTCCCACTCGCCGGAGAGAGAAAGGACGTCATCAACCGATCGGGAATGAAACAGCAGGCAATGACAACTTACTATTCACCCAACATCTTCGTCAAACGCGCGTATCCAGTTCTCTAAATGACGTGATAAGGTACTCAGATGAGTCCACCAGACCATTCGCCGTACGAAACAGGGTATTTTTCCATTGAACGAAGCTGCCTCCCTTCGACCTTGTTCCGATGAACCTCCCGTG
>WSUI01000079.1:21385-71469 GCA_019633595.1 Tulasnella sp. UAMH 9824
CGCCTTCTTGAGCTCGTTCTGACATTCGTGACGTCGTTCGATGCCTGGAAAACTGGTAGCGCTTCGTCTCCTTCTGCATATCAACTTGTGTTGCTCCGGTCAATGGTGAAGCTGCGTGGGACTCCAGTATGGGCGTGGGTTGTCATGACCAAGAAAACAAACACACCCGACACTCTTTCAAATTTAAAAGCATTAGTGTACGGTTTTAGTCTTTCAGTGATTCAGTGGAACTCATACGAGCACGTTCGATACCGTCCTTTTGCAGCGGGCGCATTGGGTTAATTGCCCGCTCGACATGCCTCTAATTGTAATCTACAAATCCTCAATATCGGCAGGGTCGTGTCTCAGCGTCAAGAAACTTCATGTCAGTCAGAAGTGGTTGCAATTGGAAACGCACCAGACATTCCTTCGACCAACTGCGCACATCGTGATGGTCAGGTTAATAAGGTCGCGAAATCAAGCAGAACCCGGATTGCACGTACGATGCTAACTTATTGCATCTACCGCATTCCATCATTTTTTTCGTGAAAGGCTTTCCATCTTCTCCGATCTTCACCTCTCCCGAAAGTCGCAATGGGGGGTTGGGGTAATACAATTGGATGCACACATGTGCTCAGGATGAACAGTTGACTAGCAGGCTCCATCACTATTGACTGGGTCTACTTGAGACCGACAGTACGCGCAAACAAGTCGGACTAGAATGACGCTTCAATCACCAGGAAGCGGGCAGAACGCCGTTTACGCGCCGTTAACGCCGTTTCCAGTCAGGTTCCAAACGCTGTGGGTCCCAGTCCATTGTATCTCTCGCGTCTCGACTGTGAGGCTCTGACGCCCTACGGAGGTCACATTGCCACAAACAATCAACAGGACAAGCTCGAGCGGCATTTTCACTTGTTCCATTCTATTCACGTTTCCTTGACTTGTTTGAGCCTGTCCAACACGCCTCGTTGGAGGGCCATACACACTCCAAACGCGGACTACACTCGCGTCTTGCATCGCTCAAATACCCCCCTTAAACATCTCAACCTTCCTCATCTCAATCTCTGCCCCACATCTTGCCGAGGTATGTAGGCCATAGAAAACATGGACCGACATACGGCTTAAAACGCCCATCAGGATGGCCACCATCTCGTTACAGGATATTCCACTGCATATAACCAGACTTGATCTCATATATGCTATCCAAGATGTCCTCCACCAACCCCCGTTTCACGACGGTACTGGACAGCCTCCAAACTTTTCTGTCCAGCTCGACCGAGACGTGACCGATGAATATGAACATAGTGGGACTGGAACACTGACGATTGCTGACGAACTAGTGGTCGCTATATTTATCAGCATGTATGGCGACCCAAATCGTCCGCGCCTAAACACCACAGGTGATTGGGATCAAGGAGAGCTCACCTTCAGTCTCGGCAGACCCCCTCCAATGGATCTCATACAAGTGCTTGAGAATTCCCCTTTTGTTGATCCTCGTGTCGCGCAAGGGAGGGAAGCCAGAAAGACAGCTTTGAGCGCGACGGTCGGCCTGAATTCCGTACAGTTCGGGTGGCTCTGTCGGGATAACCGGTTCTCCCAAGAGTGGCAAGCGGACATCCAATCTATCAGCAACCTGCCCGCCGACAACACGCCTTCACTTCGTTTCAACGCGGATTCAAATGAAATATGGATATCGTTGGCCGTAGTGAACACCGAATTCGAGACCTTACAGGCGATGGTGGTCGTCCGCTTCTCTCGCATTGAAGCGCTGATCATTGACACGGCTGAACGGTCCACTCCCGGAATCCTCTTTACCTTCTTATCGCCACCAGCCCTCGAGATTCATGAAGATTCGGACAGCATCTTCGGGCAAGACCATTTCAGACGCTATCGTTGTAGTGCCTTCGGCCCAACTCACACCAGAATCATCCCCTACACCTTGTTCGCGATGAGAGTGACGTGCGCTTCACAGACGCACATGGAGGAGTTTCGGCGGATGGCTCGTGCTGCCAGTCTTCCACGACCGACAGATGCTGTTCCCTCCCCAATTGTGAGGCGCAGCCTCTTTTCCCCAAACAATCTAGATGACATAGATGCTTGGTTAGAGGGACTTCCTTGGTCAGTCGCTTTCCAAGCCCTGTCCATTCTGAACGCCGCTGCTCTTGACCCAATAGAGCTGTGGGGTTTGCGACTAAGGATTGAAGCCCTCGTGTCTGACGCCGATTTTGGGGAGGCTAAGGCTGGCGAGGTCCTTCGAGGGTTCGGTTCCAAGTTGAAAGACCCTGCAGCTCTAATTCAGGATGATGAATCCATCATCAGGTGTTTTGAAAGCGTCAAAGCGGATCTAAGGCGGGCAAGTCTAAGCTCGAGCAGCCGAATACGGAATCCAGGAGTCTTCAATTGCTACCACGCAACCGTGACCCCAACTCGTATTCTGTTGGATGGCCCATTCCTAGACCAGGTATTTCCCGCCGCGATATTTTTTCTGCGTTACGCTCATTCGTATCGCCCTTGGTAGTCAAACCGTGTTCTCCGACAATATCCTGCCCATCAAGAGTACTTTCTTCGTGTGAATTTTACAGACGAAGATAAATTGCATTTCCGCTGGGACCGGGAAGTAGATGGAGCACGGTTTGTTAAAGAGCGAGTAGGAGGTGTTCTAGAACAAGGCCTCAACATTGCGGGTCGTCGCTTCGAGTTTCTGGCTTACTCGAACAGTGCTCTGCGCGAACACGCCGTCTGGTAAGTCGGGAATGGTTACTGTGCAATGATTTGAGGACTGACGACGTTGTACAGGTTTTCAGCTCCCTTTCAAGAACCAGATGGTGGGTGGATCACTGCTCAATCGATCCGCGATGGGTTAGGAGATTTTGAGTTTAAAAATCTCGAACGCCAGCCTGCAAAGTATGTTTGCGATACGTGCATGTGTGCCTTGACCTCATTTCTGAATAACTTAGACTCGCCGCTCGAATGTCACAGGCCTTCACGGCCACTGAACCCAGCATAGCCCTCTCCCTTGACGGCGATATCCCCATCGTCGACGATATCGAGCGAAATAAGTCAAAATTTACGGACGGTGTAGGAGAAATTTCCAGGGCCCTAGCAAGAAGGATCATAAGAGCCTTGGGAAGTTCAAGCCGTAGAAAACGATTCTTCCTTCGTCCGAGCGCATTTCAATTCAGAATGGGTGGCTGTAAAGGGGTCCTGATGGTAAACCCGGAGCTCAAGGACAACGAGATCCGCCTGCGGTCCAGTCAGCAGAAATTCTTGTGTAAGCGAGGATCTGAGTAAATGAGGTCATGACTCATGCGGTCCTCTACAGCACCTTTAAACGACATAGAAATCGCCCAGGTGTTTTATCGAGCGAGTGAGTAGCATGAAACTTATAAACGCACTATTAGCTGACCACCGGATATAGAGCCATTTTACCTGAATAGGTTTCTCATCATGATCTTAGAGGTACCAAGGCTCCTCCCACGATTGTCGATCAACTAAAGAGAATCAAATCGTTCCTTTGCAGACACTTGGTGTTACAGTCGACATCTTTCTCGGACTCCAACGGGAAGCCATTACCGATGTTGACGCAGCCACGGAGTCGTTTTCTGACTGTGCAAGGTTTCTGGATACCAACGGCTGTGGAACGTCGTATCACATCTCTTCAGTTTTCCTTCACCTCGCACGTCTAGGGCTGACTTTGGGTGGTCAAGGACCGACGGCAGTGAATGACCGCTTCCTGAATCGCTCAATACGATTTGCGAGGAACCATGTTCTACGAGAGATGAAGCATAGGGCCCGAATCCCTGTCAAAGGTACATCTACTTTTGTGCTAAAGCTGATGCAGTTGTCACTAATCTTTCTCAAGGATCTTATACCCTTGTTGGGGTTGCCGACTTCACCGGCTATCTTCCACCCAACACGATATTTGGTAGGTCGATACCCCCAAGCGAGCTCCACCTGACGTTCATGGCGCTGTTTGATAAGCATGTGTCCAACTTCGGGACGAGAAGCCGTTCTGTATCAAAGGCCGAGTGTTAATAACGCGCTCTCCTCAAGTCCATCCTGGTACGTTAAGATAGATCACAAGCTAGGTTGCACTGACAACCTCCTATCTATAGGTGATGTCCAATTTGTGGAAGCGATTGGCAAACCCCCTACTGGCTCCCCATTCGAACACGAGCGCTATTATAACTGTGTCGTCTTTTCTACCCAGGGAGAACGTTCTGTGCCCTCGATGCTGGCAGGTGGAGATCTTGATGGTAATTGACCTAAACGGACACGTGATAACCACTACTGACCTAGTCTTTCAGGCGATGAATACAATCTTATTCTCAATCCTAGCCTCTTTCCACCTTCATGCTATCCTCCAGCACAATATCCGTCGGTTACTCCAAAGACTCTGAGCACACCTTGCACTACAAAAGATCTCACGGATTGGGTCACAGACTATATCAACTCCGACATCCTGGTAAATTACTACTTTACTATTACGGATCTACTAAGCTTAGTGTTCCTACCTGAATAGGGCCTAATTTGTCAACAGTTCCTAGTTACGGCGGACCGCGTGCCTGAGATGGCTCGGCACCCCGACTGCATAACACTCGCGGGTCTCGCTAGCCGAGCTGTCGATTTTGCAAAATCCGGAATGCCTGTTGGACGGGGAGAGCTGCCAAAGGCTCCGAAAGCAAAACCTGATTGGTCTGTTGGAGAGATCGCATCCGCTCGGAGTCTCAACGTGGAGACCTATGAGAGCCAGACTGCAATCGGCAAGCTATTCAGAAACATCAATCTCAATCGCGTCCATCAAGAAGTAGTAAGGCAAGCCAATAGGGAGCATCGCGATGCCGAAGAAGAAGAAGGATTAGAAACCTCTCTGGAAGAGTTGGAGACGGTGTTGAACAGCCTCAGTAGTCCCCAATCCCGAAATCCAGTACGGCACCACCCCATATCCGACGCTGTGAGATCATCATTGTATCCGAACTATATCGACACGTCCTCTCGGCCGGATCCAGGTGCAATAGCAATTATGCGCAGGATTTATCCTTCGTACACCACAGAACTACGATCAATCTGTTCTCACCACTCTATTACGAAGCAGCCCCTAACAGAGGAGGAGGTACTTATCGGCACAATCGCCTCCCGGACCAGCCAGCCAAGACACCGCAAAGAAAGTATTCAGCGAATGCGCGCGCAAGCGGATGAACTTGTCAAGAATACTCAAGCGGAGCTGAGAGAGACAGGCGACGGAAGAGAGCTCGAAGCGGATGATGACGACCTCGTCAATCTGCAGAGGCGATTACAGGTCGCCTGGCTGGCGTGGTGCCTCTCGGTGGAGCAACGGAAGACATTTGGAGCGAAAAGTTTTGGTTTCATTGCTTTGGCAGCAATTTTTGACGGTATGCGAGCGATTGACGTTTGGCGGGCCGAGAACGTGACACGGTAGGCAAATACGATTATTCCGAGATGAAAACAGTGCACACTGAGCGATAAAATAATTTAGGCACCAATCCGAAACACCCGAACCTTCCACCAGCTCCCGTTCTCTAACATTGCCAGCTCACGAAGCTGCACAAGAGACTGCTCAAGGGGTTAGTGTATACTTAATATCGTCACGTCGTGATGTCATTGCGTCGAAGCGCTGAAACATTCTCGACAGGGTCCGGTTCACGTAATCCTTCGAGCCCAAGCTAACGCTGAAGGAGATGCTATAGGCCAATGCTTCCGTGAAAGTCAAGAAGCATACAGATCCGGTGACCATGCCCGTGCGAAGGAGTTAAGCGACAAGAGGAAACTGCATAGAGCTGAAATGGAGGAGTTAAACAGAAAAGCCTCGGAATGGATCTTTCTCAGTAAGCGCTTTGCTTGAACTGATTCCCAAACCACTCATTCATCGGCTTACCCCGTTTCTTCCCAGTGAATAATCTGGACAGGCCACCACACGAGATAGATTTACACGGTCTTTATGTGAACGAAGCCATCGAAAGGACAAATCACGCTATTATCTCGGCCCGAGAGAGGGGCGACCCCCAGCTTCATCTTATCGTAGGAAGGGTTGGTTCCCTTGTGCAGGTTTTTTTTTCATATTATACTTATGGGATGCTTACCATAGGGCATGCATTCTCGAGACTCGGTCGGCACACTCAGAGTTAACATTGAAAACCTGATAGCAACGTGGGTCGGCTACCTTTTCGAATCGCTTAGATCTAGGATTGACCTTTAGAGGACCGATCGTATCTATAGGAACAATCTCTCCTGCCAACCAGATCCTAGTAACGTAGGCGTTCTGATAGTAACACTAGATGAAGACAGAGGGATGGATGTTGACTAGATCACGAACCTCATCGAAGACGCCTAGGACTCCATCCAAGGAAGAGTCTCAGTTCCATAACCTTCATTTTGTTTCTTTATGCCCTTCATCTTTGATAATATATCTTTTGTTGCTGCTAGAGCTGACTATACAGTGGCGAGGGTGATAAAATCGGACATGGAATCAAGATACGTGATGGTCCGATAACGGTCTGTCCCGGCAAGGTTTTCATCCACTGCCTGCACTTGCAACATTGGACCCTTGAGCGATCTCCTCTTTCGCTTGTTTTAATACTTATTCCCAGTCCCTTTTGGCCTCTCGAAGATAAGGTTTGAAATACATACGGTGGACGGGATCAAGTTGTAATGGAGTGTCCACAGGTCATATCTCGCATGAAAGCCCGTCGGGCGACGTCAATGCGTAGATAATTATTGAAGATCTCTCTGGGTCGCTGGATTGTGAAAGGACGTCACCAAACGAGCCTTCAGAATGAAAGAACTGGTAAGGTCAACTTACTATTCTTCAACCATCTTGGTTAGACGGGCTCTCCAGTTTTCCTAATGGAGCGATAAGGCGACCAGATGAATCTACCGGAACCTTCGGCGTGCGGAACGGGGTATTTTACGTTGAACAGAACTGCCCCCTTCGCCCTTGTTTCAATGAACTTATCGCTCTTGTGTTGAGAGCAGCAGTCAGCGAACCGACCTGTAATGTAATATGATCTTACTCACAGCATATTGACCGATATGCTCAATATCTAACTGTTGGATGAAGCGTTTAACCAGTTGAGTGTTAGAATCCCCGTCAGAGAGGGAACGCCAAATCAGCCTCTCGGATACTGGGGCGTGATCTCCTTCAAAAGCCTTCTTGAGCTCGTTCTGACGTTCGTGAAGCTGTTCAATGTCTGGAACGTTGGTCGAGTCTCGTATCTTTTTGCATTTCATCTTGTGCTCCGGCCAGTGGGTCGTCTATGCAGCCTCCAGTATGGGCGTGGCCTGCCGTGACTAGAAAACCAAACATACCTGACACTCTTTCGAGCAGCTTAGAAGCATTAGAGCGCGGTTTCAGTCCATCTGCCCTCCAGTAAAATTCATACGAGCACGTACTATACCGTCTTTTTGCAGCGGGCGCATTGCATCAGTTTTCCGCTCGGCTGCCCCTGATCGAAATCCACGAGTTCTCGATATTGGCAGTAAGGGTTCATGCAGTTCTGGCTTCCCATGGCTAGGTCGATCTGCGTATTTGGACTTGCTGTGCCGGAGTTGGAAGGATGTAATGGAGGTAACTGTTAAAAAGTTGCTGCGGCGATGAGAAACGCCGTTCGCGGGTTCAGCGCACTTCGCTCTTCTTCTAGTCTCATCCTCGGCTTTCGCGATTATTTTCGCCGATATAATAGGCTAGTGCGTAGCTATGTCTGTTTAGCTACTCATGTCAGCGAATATTTAAGCGGTGGGTAAGGTTCAGGGAGCTTGTGCGGCATAGGACTGAAGTACAGAATTGGTTGAGGGTCACGCAGACTACGTGAGCCTCGAGGATGACACTCGCTGACCAGATTCTTGCCGACAGTTCATTTGCTAAAGAATAAAAAGCCCCGCTACGTCACTCAAGGCTCTTTTTCAGATCGACCGGGTACTAGTCGACTCTCGTACATCTAGATTTGGCGAAGGGCATTAATTACTGCAAGCATCTCGCTGCCGCCTACCAACTCCAGCCGCTATTCCCATCTATGGTCGATCACCTCCCTGTCAAGAGGGGGCTACTATGAGCCCCACATCGTAACGACCCTCCGGGGGCCTCGTGACCCTCTTTCTTTCAGCCGGTTGTTTGGTATGGTAATCGATGCCCAGCGCTCCTTCTCAGTCAAACTTCAAGTTGCATGTCCGATCCCAGCAACGGACAACATATTTTTAGAAAATTTGTATTGCAAGTATGCCTCCGGCCTCCCTTAAAATTCATTACCATTTCAAGGGCACATCGCTTTCAATGCGACAGCGATGCCGCAGCACGTCTTCCTGTCCTTCGCGGCCCGCCCCGTTGCCAGGAAGGAGCTGGGTTCGGGCAGTAATTGGTTCTTATACACCTGAACATCTGTCCCAAGTTGCTCCATGAGATATATCTTCTTCTTTTGAAAGACCAGCGTCCTTTTTGGCTTCCTCCCACCCTCTTCGAATTCTTGAACGGTGACGCGCCTCCGGGACGTTCTGTCCCGAGGTGCCGACAATCTTGTCGTGTGGCGATTTCAACGAGAGTCCCACACATGAGCGGCATCACGAAGTATAATACAGATACAAAACCGTCCTATCAACATATTTAGTCCAATCGTCTGGTATCGGAGCTGGTCCACCAGCCGAATGTTGCTTGGAAAAATATCGCATATACACCACTTGCGATCCCAGCGACTTGCTTCGTAAGACCAATCAAGGGAGATATAAACGGAATAGTGAGAAAACCAAGGTCCTATATTAAAATGGGGGTTGGTCGGTGAGCCATCGTTTGCCGTCTCGGGTAGCGCCGAAATCGAGCGTACTTCCGGTTGGTAATAATCGGTCTGTTTCGCAATTCGGTAAATTCCGTCTTCTCCTTTAACAAGTTCCATCTTTGTAGTTAGACTGGTAACCTTGGTCAAGCTGGCTGTCAAATGATACGAACGAGACATGGGACACACCGAGCGGGATGAGGACTGAAAGGGCTGAGAAATATGTGAAAGACCTGCCTAACGTGCAAAGAGAGTTGTATAACACACAGGCTCAAGCTTTTATATGGTTAACTTACTCGATGTCTAAAAACAACGTATTTGTGCGCTCGTCGAACGCTGACGAGAGTTTAAGCGCTGGGATCAAGTTGCTAGACTCTACGCAACTGTTGCTTACCAATAGATTTGATATCAAGGGTGATCTTAGGACTCATAATCTTGTACCATCTTTAGGCCGGAGCAGGAGGGAAAACGTTAGCTCAGACTCCCGAATACTGTGATTGGGGCCACCATACTGGTATACACCAACGACCCGCTGCCTCGAATGGGAACCAGGAAGAATTTTGGCCAAGGGGTGGTCGAAAGCAGCGTTGGGAGTGAAAAAACTAAGCAAGATATTTCAGCAATGGTTAGTGGGGACCAGTCGATCATCAAAAGCGCCCACGTCTGGATGGCTTCAAACTGAACTTCTGGGCTCTCGGTAGTGGTCAGGCTTTTGACGACGTCGATGATTTCTGTTATGGGATCCTCCATGTTCAACGGGGTGGATTAGGAGCTGGTAGGATCTTCGTCTGGGGACGGGTCGTTTCGCGCTTGGCTGTCGGTGCGGTTGGTACGAGGCTGACGTCATGCTGTTCACGTGCCCCTAGTCGAATTGCAGGAAGGGCGTTTGAAGTCAAAATCTCAAATCTAGCAGATAAAGCTTTCTTTTGACTTCCTCATTTGGCCGTATTGTGCGGTTCGGTTGAATACAGATAATAGAGCCCGCTTGCCGGGGTAATTGCTGCGGAAACTTTCGCACTCACGCCCAAGGGGACATCAAGTATTAGATAGGGACATCAAGTACGATACACCAAGAAGGCGGAGTGCACGGTATGGGCAAGGCTATCTCGTCATGTACGACATCAACGCTACCAAGCAAAGCCCAATTAGACAACCAATGATGATGGAGTCTCGCCGTCTTCGTGATTGGATCATGCCGATGAGAGAATTAATGCCGGGTAAAGTGCCTAGTCACCGCCATGAACGTGAGCGTATATCTCAATTATAAGGGGAAATGTGAATTGATCGGATAAACTTACTCAGAACACCTTGCATACGGGTATTGATACCAGCCAGCGATGTTCGTTGACGTCCAAACTCGGCTCTAGTTTCGTATGCTTGGCTAGAACGCGCGACGTTGAATGTCTACTCTTGCCACACTGTTAAAGTACCACTTACTCCAGGGTCTCGTCGATCATCCGGTGCGAGCTGTCTATCCTTCCCCGTTCTTCAAGGAGTGCGTCGGTCACAGATGAATGTGCTGCCTTGTAGGAACTAGATATAGCTTCAAGTTAGCCCACATTTCTATCGTGATGGATTTCTTGACCGGATGTCTCACTTTATATCATTTCTGACGTCTCCGAGTAGATTTGCTTTGTCCAAAGCTGCTTGCACGTTACTCTGCCATCGTAATGAGCCGGGTCAACGGAATCGGTCGAAAACAGAACATCGTTCTAACTAACTTTCGTGCGTGCAAAGTCTCGGGTGTAGTCCTGAAGCACGTCTCTATGTCGTTGAACAGCGTGAAGCATACTTTGTGACGGGGGCGAAGTAGCGTCGTTGAGCTGCGCAGCCATCTCTTCGTGAGTTTCGCGTAGCTACTTTTTCGAAGATCAGCACTTGTCGGACTGGAAAATACGAACGTAGGGGCTTACTTTGTCAAGAAGGCCTTCTACTTCGTTCTCTGCGTCCCGGAGTCGATCAGTCGAGCTGCTTCCAGCTTCGAGGTCTGCGGAACGGGTGACGGTGGATGCTAAACGGGCATATGCAGAAAGTTTAGATTCTACCAGAGACTCCAAAGTACGTGACTGTTTTCGAAGAGCATCATATCTTGAGTTTGAGGTCGCCATTGCTGGGTGAAATGTTGGTCAAAGCGGTTGGTCGAGATTGCGATGCACGTCGTCAGCGGAGAGGAGAGACTGCGGGAGTTACCGAACGCGAGGAACGAACTCCTGTTTGTTTATCCACGCGCCTCAAGGCGGACGTCCTTGAACCAACAGCCACAACTCAACTCTTCACTCCTTTTCCTCATCATGAGACGCTCACAAACAACTCGCAGCTCACACCGACCGTCAAACTCAGGCTCTGCAGCAAGCGAATTGGGCGTTGTACGTGACGCGAGTGGAATGACAGGTTCCACCCGGGGACGTTCTAGCATGGACACAACGGCTGACACTGTCAATCGGAGTGCTGCTTACGACACGTCTATGTCCTTTTCGTCTGGGAGGAGAAGAAGAGATGGAAGCACTTCAGTGCTAGACTTGAGCACCAAGTTCGAATCGGACGAACTGGAAGAGAATCCTGTTGTGGGGCAGATGCGGGTAGAACTGAGGGACGCGCAGAAAGAGATTGAGCGCGTAAGTATAACGTCAACCCTTTGGGCCATGATTGGATCTGACACGCCCCAATAATTCCCCCTTCAGTTAACAAGCTTAGCGGCGAATCTTCAGAGTCAGCTCGCCGCCCGGCCCCCATTGACTAAGGTCCAGGCTTTGGAGAGGGAGCATCAACAACTGGAACTCCTTTATCACTCGACACAACGCGAGAATCAACTGTGTATGGCGGAGCTGGAAAAGGGGAAAAGAAGGGAACGCATCCTGGAAGGAGAGCTCGCTAAACTCGTTGGCGATAATTGGATGGTATATCAGACCCCTCACTGTCGGACTTTGAAGAATGCACTCACCAAGATAAACTTCCTAAACCAATAGGATACCCTCAACCTGGCTGCTCAACTAAACCCTGTTGCGACAACCGATCCTCGTTCATCGCCGGTAACGGCAACTCGGACTCCGGTGTCTGCGGCGCCCACCCCCTCCACTGGTCGGCGCCCGTCCGTCGTGACCCGAGGCCTGTCAATGTCATCTCACAGAGCCTCTCCTAGCGTAGCGACACTTGACCACGGGTCGCGGCCGGATTCTCCTTCCTCCCTAGCGCCCTCTGCAATGCCTCAAACGTCGAGCGACTCTGGAGGGCAGCCTTCTTTGGCGGAACATCTTGAGCAGATTCGCTCGCTGGTTTTGGGAATGGATCAGAAATTGAAGATGCAGGACGAGAAGCTGCAAGGGATGGTGGCCGCAGCAAAGGCAGAGGAGAAGAAATACGAAAAGGTGGTCGCTTCGACCAACAACTCGCTTGCTGCCCTGGCCTCGACTTGAGGGACACCATGTGGCATTACGATCTTACACTCTCTATCTGTATAGCTTTCCTCCGCGTTATATTGCTCTAGCCTCATAGTTTTTAGATATCATAAGTTGCGACTACACTATAAGCGGGATCTCTATTGCCGCGGCGACTTGACCTCGCCGCACCGTTGACCTACCAATCCACCTTCTCCTCCAATCCCAGCTCTGCCCAGCCACACAGCTCGGGCAAGCAGCTTTCGACCCCCTCTAGTCTTCCGCGCGAGGTATCGGGGCTGGATATAATGCAGGCCGGTGCATCGAAAGGAAAAGCGAAGGGTGACTCCGAAGGACAGATGGAGCTCCTGGATAACGAGACTGTGCGTAAGTCGCTAAATCATCATATATCTTTATCGCTGATCTGACTATCTCCTAATTTTGAACGGATGCTAGTTCCTGGAACGTTTGAAGGGGTTATTTGAAAGCACCAAGTCCAAGGGCACGGTTTGGCTCACTCAAAAGCGATGTATGTCCTTACCTACGTTGGCATTTAGGGCGCTAATTAAAAGCGATGTAGATACGTATGATCCTAACGGTGAAGCTCCAGCAGTGTCTCAGAATGACGATGCTGAGTATAAATGTCTGTTGCGAGCGACCGACGGTCACGTTAAATTCGAGACCCTGGTAAGCCCCGCCTATTTGTGGTACGAACTCGATCTCGGCTAATCAAACGATATTTAGATACTGTCTGCTGAGCTTGGAAAGTTTCATGCAGCGTACGCTGCTCTTCTCAAGGCTTCAATGAGCACCCTACGGAAACGTGACAAGAAGAAAGAAAAGCAAAAGGCTGAGCAAGCAGCACTGTGGAAGAAGAAATTGGCTGAAGAAATTGTTATTGAAGGTCCTAAGCGAGGGAACGGTCGTCGGAAACGCGTGAGGAGGATCAAGGCTGCGATTCGTCAGGACGAAGAGCGAAACGCGGCGGCGAAACGCGAGGAGCAGCGTTTGAAAAGCGAGACTGGGGTGTAGTTCAAATCCTGTAGCATATCTCAGGAAATTACCAGCTTCGTTCGTGCTGCATCGCTCTCTTGTGACACGTCCATAGATTTCACCTGTCGTGTGTGTCCGGCAGCGGTCTGATTCGAAACACTGACCCGCAGCGTCTTCCCACTGTTCCCCCTTTGCATTCCTTCCCCTTCCTCCACTCTAAATGCCCTCAGCGGCTTTAAAGGCACCTCCATCAGCAACATCATCATCGACGCTATGGAGCTCATCAGGCGACGACTTAGACGACGACGGCTGGCAGGACATGCCTATTGTCCGAGCAGGGGATAATCCTCTTGGACTGGACGAAGAGGACGAGAAACGGTTCCACTACGTGCCACCAGAGAAGCTATCAGCAGGAAATGCTACCGGAAACCTACTGGACTACGACAACTCGGGCCACGAATGGAGAGAGAAGTTGGAACAGAACGAGGCAGACTATACTCGGCTGCGGCTGGACGACGACCAGGATGCAGATGAGGCGTACCTTCGCACCAAGTATCTGTTTGACGAAGACAAGGCCATGACACCGCTCAGTCAAATGCAGCAGACAAAGAATTTGCTGACAGAGGCGCAGAGGATTGCATACGTTGGACTGTGCGCCCTGACAATGCGCGAGATGAGCGCGACCTTGAAGAAGGTGGGGTCCAAGGAGCTTAAGGCACCCATCCAGGCTATGGAGTTATGGAGTTTGAGGATTATGGGGCGGCTCTATTACCATATGGAGCTAGAAAATGCTGGTTCGTAACTGGTGTCGACCGATGTGACAGGCAACTTAACTCTCCTCCCCTCCATAGAGCAGAAGATGATTGAATCACTCGCGGAGCATGGCGTTTGCGCCATGGACCTTGTACCTGCTTTGATGACTACCCATACCGTCCGAAACCCAGAGTACGATCCTGAGGAGGCCGCTCAGAAGGAGTTGCGGGACCGGGAATTAGCGATCGAAAAGGAAAAGGAGAGGCTGGCTAGCAATTCCGACGATGAGGAAGACGATATTACCGTGATAGGAGACACCCAAGAAGTCAAGATAGAGCCTCCATCTTTGAGCCTCAACGAGCCAACAACGCCTTCCACTCCCGCACACCCACCAGACACGCCGATGCAAACCACCGCAAACGTTCTTCAGCCAACAGCCCCGGTTTCTATGCCAGGCGTGAGCACTTCGCTCTCCACAACCGACGAGAATGTTACTCTCGACATTCGATGGACGGTTCTTTGCGACCTGTTCCTCCTATTGATTGCGGACAGCGTCTACGACGCTCGTTCCCGCGTGCTTTTGGAGAACATCGCCTCTAAGATGGGGTTAGGCTGGTTGGATGTAGTGAAATTCGAGAAACGCGTGACGGATGCGCTGGAGATTCAAGAAGGCATCGAGAAGCTGGAGCAGAAAGAAGTCATCGAAGGCAGAGAGGCGGCTGCGAAGAAGAGGCGGTATCTGATGGTCGGTCTAGCGACAATCGGTAAGTAGCGCCATATCAAAACTCGTTTGAGCTGGGGCTTACTAGAACTTCCGATTAGGTGGAGGCTTGGTTATTGGATTGTCGGCCGGAGTGTTAGCTCCTGTCATTGGGGCCGGTCTCGGAGCCGCTTTCGGCACAGTTGGAATCTCTGGAACGACCGCATTCCTGACCAGCACAGCCGGCGCGGCTATGATCACCACTGGCGGAGCCATCACCGGTTCAAGCATCGCCGGGAGAGGCATGGTCAAGCGCACTCAGCAAGTAAGAACCTTTGAATTGCTTCCTCTGCATAACAATAAGCGTGTCAACTGCATTGTCACGGTGACTGGGTAAAGTGTTTCGACGTTGTACAATGCTCACAACTAGTTGCTGATAAGAAATCACCGCCAGATTCATGTCAGGGCCTCAAGACGATGCCCGATTGCCTTTCAGTGTTCTGGATCCCACTGTTGGGGATGTTTTCAGCGTTCTTTGGGAGCCGGAAATGATGCAGGAGACAGGGAATGCCTTGAAAATCCTGACAGCAGAAGTACTCTCTCAAGTGACCACCACCGTCCTTTCGGCAACAGTGATGACCGCGCTGATGAGCGCGATTCAATGGCCGTTAAGTAAGTTCCACAGCTTGATCCCTATCGAACAAGAAATGCTGAACAGACCACTCGCGTAGTTCTCACCAAGCTTGGATATCTCATTGACAACCCCTGGTCCAACGCTCTCGACCGTGCTGTCGCAGCTGGGAAAGTCCTTGCAGACGTCTTGATTAATCGCCATCTTGGTGTCCGACCGATAACTCTCATTGGGTTCTCCCTCGGCGCCCGAGTCATCTTCTACGCTCTCCTCGAACTGGCCAAGCAAAAGGCGTATGGTATCGTGCAAGACGTCTTCCTTCTCGGAGCATGCGTGACAGTGCCGAAAAAGACGTGGTTCGAAGTTCGCGGCGCGGTGTCTGGGCGATTCGTGAACGGTTATGCCCGGAACGACTGGATCCTCAACTACCTGTTCCGCGCGACCTCTGGCGGTCTCAATACGGTCGCCGGACTTAGGCCGGTCGAGGATGTTCCTGGGCTGGAGAACGTTGATGTCACCGACAAGATCGCAGGGCATATGAGTTATCGAATTTATATGCCAGTCATCCTGGACCAACTTGGATTCCCCGTCTCGGCCACGTACTTCGATGAACCAGAGGTAAGATTTCCCCTTTAATTCAGACGAGTGACTGTGCTTAATTCGGATTTGAATGCTCTAATAGGACCTGGACGAGCTTATGGAGAGGGAGTTCGTCAAGGCTGAGGAGGCGGCGAAACCGAAAGAGAAGAGCCGGTTCAGCTGGTTCAAACGGAACTCCACCCCTTCGCTACCCAAGGCAAAGCCTCCACCTTCGGGTCGTGGTAGCACATCCAGTACGCCACGGACATCGAAAGACCAAGATGACGATTTGCCTGAGCGGATGGAACGGCATTCCATTGGGTCTCCCAAACCGCCCAGTCCCAAGCCAGGGGCCACAACACCACGAGCCACAACACCTGCAGTCCCAAAGGAAGAAAGTGACATTGCACAGACACCAGCGGTTCCTTCGAAAGCTGGATTCGACTTTCAAGCAATCGGTAAAGCGCTTGGAAAGGAGGACTTGGATCCGACCAAGATCAAAATGCCCACCCCGACTCGACCAACAGTGCCTCCGGTTGTAACCGCGCCGCTAGAGCGGTCAGAATCCGCACCGATATCGGCAATAGAGGCAGACCAGACTCCCAAAGGTTCCCCAAGACTTATGAGAGCATCGTTGAACGATAAGGACGTACCGGATCTCCCAAGCGACGCGGGGCCCAGGCTGACCAGAGCCGTATCGTCAAGCGAGGGTATCTCCGAACCGGTCTCTGGCCATTTGATGTCGGCTTCCTTGTCCTCGAAACCTTCGTCCAACGCATGGTCTTCGTCGGGTTGGGCTCCGGCGGACGATCTGCCTCCATTGACCACGGGTGGTGGAGGGTTCGGCAGGAGCGCTTCGTTCAGCTACCCGCTATCAGCTCCGGCACGAGAGCCAGCGTTATCGTTTGGAGGTATAGATGGGTCGATATCCTCGTACGGCGCACCGGCTCCCGGCCCGACTCTCAGTTTCGGGATGGCAGACGGAAGCATCTCGTCGACGAGCCTGGCTGACCCATGGAGCGCAGGCCCAAGGGACGATAAGAAGAAGTCTAGTTGGAATCCAAATAATCCTTGGAGTTAGAGCTACTTGAACGCTGGCTTACGGTGGTTCTTTTGGTTTTATCATGTTCCGGCCCTACAATCATCAAATTGCTCGGACATTTCCATCCTCGTTTTGCATTTCGCATCTCACAACCTGGCTTTAGTACTCTCGCACTTATCAACTTGCTGCTTCCTCTTTATCTTGAAACATCGTTCGTTCGTTCGTTTGTTATCTGTCCCCCTCTCCTTATCTCATCGAATGTATCTATTTTTTTTTCGTTTCGTACATATTTCATCATGAGTGGGACGTAGATATTGGCCTTGGTGTGACGCTCGAGACCAATCCAAGCTTGTTGAGCTTATACTGGGTTCGGAACAATATGGCTAGAACGTGCCCCAACTACGAGTCTGCGATTCTTGAAGATAGGTGGGTTGGTTAAGGCCATCTGCCTGCATGGGAGGACCCACCAGGTCGGGAAGATTTGGTAAGATTCCTCGCATTGGATAGGCTACACTAACTGCATTCGTCTCAACTTGATTGAGACGCGTATCGGAAACCTGTGAACGGGCATGAGCTCTGCATCTGTTGCCCGAGAGCGCAGCAAGGACACCGAATTCCGAAACGGGAGCTTATCCCAACTGAAATTCCCGAATTGATACGCGACTATCAGTTGCCGGGTTCGCAGAGCAACGGCAAAGATAACAGGACGGTGCCGCGCGGCCGATGCCGAGCAGTCCCCAGCGCTCTCCGGGCATGGCACAGCCCAGCCGGGGCTGGACGCAAATCAGGGACATGAAACCCCAAGGCAATCGCCATATTAGCTCTCCGCGCTCGCATCTACAAATCGATAAGATGTTCACCGACCGGTGAAAAAGGCCCCAATGCACGGGGATGGCAAGGCCCACTGCCTTTGGATTTGCCTTGCATTTAACGCCGGAGCTCCGTAAGGTAAAGGTTTTCGCAGCTATCCGATGGAGGAAGAGAAGAATTGGCTCGAGGAGGTGTTGGGGAGGAACCAAATCGACCTGTCATGGCACCGCCTCCCCAGCTTCAGCACGAGTCATCCTCGAATCAAAGAACAGGTGCGTCATGATCAAGTACGTTCGATTCCGGGTGTGTTTTTACTCAAGATGGAAGATGATGTGGGGTTGGACTTCTTCGATCGACCAGACTCCACGCCACATCTTCCAAGCAACCCGCGGCATTTCTTTCACGTTGCTCGGATGGAAATTTCGCGTTGGGGTTGTAGAATCATAATGTAGCGCGCGCGTTTTCTGATATCTCTCAGACCTAGGTTAAGCTCCCGCTATCCAATTTTGAAATTTCGACGAACGCTCGAGCCGTTGGGGGGGGGGGAAACCATAGCTCCGAAGGCGTTCGTCGACCCAGGTTAACCATGAACCCTCGATCGTGAACAGCAAAAGAGAAAAAGCCCCAACGTGCTCCACACGCGCGTACGACATGCCTTCAGGCATGAACCGAAAGGAAGTCCGACTCGTGGTAAATAGTTGCACGGGTCCCGGGAACGGGTCGGTTAGAGTTTCCCAGAGCTTGAGTTCGGAATTGACGGTTTCGGTACATATTGCAGACGTAAACGAATTCCCGAGGCCTTTAGCGGTCGTCATTGATACTGGGAATCCGGACTTTCGAAGCTATGACTTGGGCCTTCTCGACGACGAATTCCGAAGGATGTGGACGGCTGAGACTTCCTACGGCCGAGCCCGCTCGCGGTCGTCAGTAGGCAGGGTAAGGTTAACCTTGAACGACCCGTCGTGGTCGACCACGGTGCTGGCAACGATCGATGACGCGCGACGTCAGGTGAGCGGATCTGAACGCGACGAAGCCAGACCTCGGGTGGCTCGCAAGGTAAATCTAGAGATAGGCTGCTTTGTCTTGTCGAGTGGCGCGTTGGGGCGATAACAGTTTATTGAGAGTTGCAGGGACGCTTCGTTCACAGAGAGAGAGTTGTTTGATTAGATAAACGGTAAACTCGACACGAGGTGCGTGTCAAAACGTAACGGCCATACGGCCATCGACGTCATCCCGCTCTTCCAGCACAGCTCTTCTTGGAGGACTTGGGGAGGGGCTACGACCGACCCTGAACAGCCCAAGCGCATATTATTTAGGTATTATTGAATCTTATCCCAACACCAGAAAGTACGTCTTGTGATAGATGACTTCATGAATTACGCGCAGCTCGCAGTTCGTGGTGGCCAAGTTGGTTCATGTCCGTCGTTTCTCATTTGGGCGGTATGCCGCCTCGATCTTCTTCGGCTCCAGGTGAAGGGGAAGTTGTTCGGCATGTCTTGGATCAGTTCGTACGACGTAACAAAGCCCCTATTCAAGTGTGCCGATGAGCTGCCGGCGTCTGTGAGAAAGGCTCTCATGCAGTCTCTTGCAAATTAGGGGTGCGTGGATTGCGGTTCTTTGTTGAGGGGGTTGGCGTTGCCACATTACAACGCATTCAGTCCCGGAACGTCCGAACTGTTCAACGAGACGTGGAGCTCCTGAGTAACACGTACACGATTTGTCGTCATGAGAGTCATATCCGTCCCCAGTGCCAGGGCAAGTGTTGCTCAAAACGCGACAAATCAGTCTCGGAACGTTCGGAGCGAACGCTGCGGCTCGATAGGCAAAACCCACGGCGCTTCGCATGGGTTCAATGAAATTTCGCTTGTCCTTTTTACGACAAGTCTCTCTCGGGGCCCAAGGTTCATTTACACAAGACAAGTGTGGATGTGATTGCGAGCTTTTGGGGAGTTGGCAAGTCCGCTTGGGGTGGGTGTGCGCGTCGACAAGCGAGTCGACGGTGAGGGTGAAATGTGTACATTTATGGTCACTCGCACAGCACTAGCGCTTTCATAGTACCTGGGGCGCTTTTACGCAGCTCGATCGAGGGGCCAATTGTTCCTCAAAACCCGCCGGTCGAATCACATCGCTTGTGCTTGGTTTTGTGTGTACACAGTGGACCACACTCGTTCGCTATCAGCGAAACGTGAACGAAAGCGATCGCCACGGATATCTTCTAGGTCGAAATTTCATTTAGGAACAAACGGGGCCGGGTCCGCCGCGGTCCCGCTGCATCGCACTATCGCTGCACCTGCTTTTGTCCGCCACCCTCCGTTCTTTCCGCTCCTCGACGTCCAAATGTGAAGAGAAGGAGCGGCGTCCTGCGTCGTACCCACCCCAATCCGGACAAGCTCCCCTTTTATTTCCTCTTTCCGAAAGAAACGCACACAGAAAGTTGCCCGACGTTAGAGAGAGATAAGATCACGAGACGCTTCCAATCATCAAAGATGCACAGAATTGAAATTGCACCTGATATATAGAAAGGGAGACAACAAAAAGGAAAAGCTCAGGCTGACTGACTGGTCGAACTGATAGCACTAGTATGGCATTATGCATCTCAGAACGAGAAGTGAGATGGTGGTGAAGTCGTAGAGATAGGACTGGCCCTTCTTCCTTGACTTGCCCCTCCACGAACTTCGAAAAGAAATTGGGATGTGATGGCTGTCTATCTCCACTTCGCCATAGAGGGAACTGTCGGCCCAGCCAGCCGGGAGGACACAGCCACCCCATTACCCTCGGCATTCCTCGAGGAGGTCACAAAGAGCACACGTCCTGGATCACGCCAGACCAGCCTCAGAAAGGGCTTTCGGAACATAAAGCATAGTTCATCACGATGCTTGGCTTTTGGCTTTATGGTTTTAGAGCTACGTTAAACGACCACGAGACGATGTGTGGAATACGTACAAGGATCCCTTACAGGGGAGTGCGGCGTCAGGAGGCAAACGAACGGTTGGACCTGACCAGGTGATCAATCCGCCTGTCGTCATTCCCTTAGCCTTCTCGTTCCGCTCCGACACCGACCCTATACACCCATTCGTACTCGTCCAAGGGGCAATATTTCTCTTCTTTTTACGTCTTGTGCCGTCCCAAACTCTCCATTGAACCAGGTCAAAGGAGAGACATGGGATCTCGGACATTTAGTGTATGGGCCAAGGTAACACGTACCCTCTTGATGAATAGGCAGGTGGACAAGTCAGGTGGACGGCCGAAATAGCCAGTCGTTGTGCGTTGTGTTATCGCTTCGGGTAATAACAAGCTAGCATAGCAGAAGTTGCTCCGTCTAATCGTACGATAGCCCATGTGGAATCCCTGGGTCCCGAGTTGTTTGCCTTTCTGTTCTGAAAAGCAGAGCAGATAGGCTTGAGCACCCGTCACAGGTAAGCAGGTCACGCGCTCGCTCATTGCTTCCCATCCCCCATTTAACTTGGTAGCCCACTGCGCCGGCTCCTCATTCCGAGCCGTGCCGGGCTGAAAAGTAAATAAATCACAATCAAAATGTCTGGTAACGAATCCCCATGCAAGCATATGCCATCTGCTCTGTCTATCGCCGTTGTTGATACGCGGCTTAATCAATATCGCGTGAAGAGTTCTCCGAGACCTTGTGGTGGTTCGGGAATCGGGTTCTTCCCCGCTCTTACTCCTCCGTCCCCCAAAATTTCCGAGGAGCAGCGGCAGAAAAGGAGGGCTGATACGAAAAAGCAGAAAGAAAGGAGTGAGGACGCGAAAACCACGTCTATATCATATCAATCGTCATTAGGCGATGCCCGGTTAACTGCGAACCCCAAATTTTCAGGACAATCATCGCAGCTTATTATGATGAGAGAGGAGAGGAGGTCTGTGAATCCACAGGTAGCCTGATCGTGTACGTTATACGCGGGATCGAGCGAGCGAATGGGAAACCGAGATCGGCCGGCGCCTGCGGTAAACCACCGAGGGTGGGGTCAACGATCATCACCTTCATGCCTCCCGATAAGTCGAAGGACCTCGACGAGCGACGTTTGAGCGCTCAGACGAGCTCTAGCCTGGGCCGGATCTCCTAGACGTTCTTAATCGAGAGAGAGAGCACAGACAGAGGAAGCCGGACTGCCATACCCGGCCGAGCGAGTCCGAGCCCTAAACACATGTTCATCTTTCACTACACTACACTATACTATACAATCACAGTACATCAAGGAGTGGTACGCAAAAACCCTTTAACCCAATTGGAGCACGCCCACGCCACGCTTTGATCATCAAATACGAGAGAGAAAACACGATGCAGAACGTCTGCTCGCTCTTGAAATGACTGGCACGTTGTTCGACAAAGCAGGGAATTGACTATTCCTCGAACCTTGTTTCGGTATATAGCTCTTCTGTCCTTTTGAGTTTGCAATAAGTCGTCACATGCGGCAATTTGAGAAGCGAAGAGGGGGCGGTGGGGGCGGGCGGGAGTAGATGGTGGACGATGACGATGTATGATTCAAATGGATGGATGAACACCGAGATGGGAACAGGCCAAAAGACCAGAGCCTCCATCTCTTTTGGGACGCGATTTGCAAAAGTTGGGGTTAGGTGATTCTTCGGGATGACATCTTTTCGCGCAAAGTATGACTGGGAAGGCAGGAGCAGAACGAAGGGGCTCGAGACGCTCAGGCCTCTGCTCTGCGCGGGTGGGGGAAGGAGGTTCTGCCAGAGAATAAGCTCAAGGGTGGAGCTTGAAAGGGTGGGGGAGGGAAGAGGGGGTTTCGCAGTCCGTAGATCGTCCCAGACCTTTCTGTGTTGTGCTTCCTCCCGTGCCTGGGAAAATGGATTGGTGGTAGACAGCCTAGCGAGAAATTCGGGGGCACCACTGGCGTCGAGCGGATCGAGCGTACACCTCGGTCCTCGCTATCCCGCCGTCCGGTGCCCGGCGCGCACTGATACGCGGTCCGTCGACTGAGGACAGGTCGGTACAGAGCAAATGAAGGTGGACCGAAAGCAGCATGAATAGCGAGTCGGGGGGGAAGAGACCGAAAAGCGCGAGTAGCACCGCCCCTCGACAGCGGTAAGACCTCATCTTTGGGCGGATCGATTGCGGCTGAGTTTCCGCTAGACGAGGAAATGTGAAACCCGAGCGAGGGGTACCAAGGACGTTCCAGAGCCTCGCCAGCCACTCCCAAAAACGAACCGGGCCAACCGGAGCATGGCACATCAAGGGGGGCGAAACGGCGGTCCTGGTGAACAGCAAAAGGGAGCGGCGCTAGAGTGTACGCAGATGCGCTCGGTGCGCTACGCAGCGCCCCACCGAACCCCCGCTTCCACGGTGAAATTTGTTTCGGGCGGATCCGACGGGTAGGAGGGGGTTTGCAAGTTTTGGCATGTGTAGAGAGCGAAGGGTAATATTGGGTAACGTTAGGTTGCGGCAGGATAGCCATATGTCAAGTGAGGCTTTCTGGGATATTGTGGGTGGTCGAGCTAGTCGGAAGCCTCGAGCGAGATAGGCCATGAGGGAGTGTGCAGGCGGAAACCGGGTCTTTCGGATACGCTAGGGCGTTACTGTACTAACGGGGAGTGGAGCTCTCTTGCCTGTCCATCCATGGTCAGTAGCAGGAGAGGAGCAGAGTCCAGGCTCCGTGGGTTGAATCATGACGACTTGTGAGTTGTGCGATGCTAGGGGTGCATTGGCAGGGTGAGATCCAGTGTTGTAGGAGAAGAATGAAGAAGGGAGGGAGATTCGGGCTGAGTTGCCGGTTAAGGCCGTAGCAGGGGACAACAACAGGTCCACCCACACACCTCCTACAAAAGCTCTCCGACCTTACCCACTCTGTGCACGGTCTTGCTCTTTTCCCCCCCTTCCCCCTTCCCGCTCTTAACTACCATCCCAACCATTATAACCTCACAGCTGCTAATTATTTCATCGGTGTCCTAGCCATAACAACCATGGCGTCGATGTATCAGCAGCCACCTCAGCCAAACGTCGTCTACATGGCTCCCCAGCAGCCATCCCAGGGAACGCTCATGCCTGGTCAATCAATAACCCTCAAGCACTACACCGTCACCGTCGAGCGATACCTCTCGCAAGGTCAGCGTTTAGCCTTGGCGCACCGCAGCTCGTCGTCGGCCGTTGTCGCATTTTCGGATTGACATTTTGACTGACGACCCGTCTCTCGCGCCTCCGTCCATGGTTACGTCTTTTTACCTCTCTCATCCTTCACCCCAACCCTCGCAGGTGGTTTCGCTCACGTTTACCTCGTCCGGTCTGCGGTACCCATCAATGGTACCACAAGTCATGTTCTCAAGAGAATAGCAGTGTCCGACGACATCATGCTCAAGGAGGTGCAGAAGGAAGTCGACGTGATGGTACGCATTTGGCAGTTTTCGTTCCCCACCTTGGAGAGCTCATCCTTCCCCCGCCGCTCACACTCGATGCGATCTCTCTATCACTTCTCTGCTCCCGCCCCTCCCACCCGCTTCACAGAAAGTTCTCCGGGGTCACCCCAATATCGTCAACCTCATCGATTCAGCGTCCTTCCCGCACTCGAACGGCACCCATGAGGTCTTTATCCTCATGGAGTACTGCGCCGGAGGTGGCATCATCGACATGATGAACCGGCGACTGCGAGAACGGCTCACCGAGTCCGAAATCCTCACCATCTTCGTCGAGGTCCTCGAAGGCGTCGCGTGCATGCACAACCTCAAGCCGGCCTTGCTCCACCGCGACCTCAAAGTGGAGAACATCCTGCAAGCGAGCGAAAAGTCCTACAAGCTGTGCGACTTCGGCTCGGCAGCCACCGCAGCCCTCAAATCCCCTACCACCACGGCCGAAATTCGCGCCATCGAGCAGGATCTGCTGAGGCATACGACCCTGCAGTATCGCGCACCGGAGATGGTTGATCCATACCTCCGATTACCGATAGACGAAAAATCCGGTAAGTGTGGCTTCATATTTGCGGCCGCGGCCCCAGTCGAACGGAGGCCTTTGTGTGCTCTCTCAACTTCGGGGTCGCTACTCCTTTTTCTCGCGTCTCGACTCACCTGCGCCTCCCTCGCTTCTCCCCTCTATCTTCAGACGTCTGGGCCCTCGGTGTCCTCCTATACAAGCTATGCTATTACACTACTCCATTCGAAGAACACGGCCCATTAGCCATCCTCAACGTGCATTACAAGATTCCTCCATACCCTGTTTATTCGCAAAACATGATTAACTTAATCGGTACGTTCTCACTTGTCCCAACCCCCCCACTTGCCCCTGATCGACGAAGAGGCTAACCGCGCCTTGTTCATTATGGAATCTTTCCACAGTTTCCATGCTACAAAAATACGGAAAGGATAGACCTTCCGTTTTCGATCTTCTCGATTCCGTCCACCGCCTCCGTGGCACCCGATCCCAATTCTCATACGTAAGTAATCATTTCACAATTCCCAGCGCCTCCCTTCCTCTTTTTTTCCTTTGGAGTGTCAACCAATAATCTCACACCAGAATCCACCACCACCCCCGATTTCTTCTCTTCCTCCGTTTTCACCAGCGCCACCGACGTCCGCTCAAGCTTTCAATACCAATGCCCCGTCCGGTTTCCAATCGGCAAGGATCAACGCCGGCTTCGGGAACAGTAACGCCAGCGCAAACCCCTACAACGTCTATGTCCCCGACCCCAACGCCAAGTCGCCGACATCCGCAGGTGCAGCAGCTGGTAATACCGCAGGCACCTCCTCCGCTACCGCCGCTCGACAACACGTACTTTCCGCCATCCAACCAATGCGTCGTGGTCGTCCAGGCGCCATCGCCCCAGTCATCTCGCCGACCGGGGGATCCACCTTCGCGGAAAGGGACCTACTTCGTTCAGCAGCCGCCGGTCATGATTCCGATAACCAAAGGAAGCAGCAGCAGCTCCAAGAGCAGCAACCCAATGCCAGCTCCCCCGATGCGCTCGTACACGTACGTCCAGAGTCCAGCAGGTACGGACAACAGTGGCAGCGCGGGAAGCCTTTGGAGTCGGGACAGCAGCAGGAGTCGCAGCCAGGCAGAAGGCAGCAGGGGATCGTCCCCACCACGCAGCAGCTCGAATTCGTCGACAGAGACAAAGCGAAACCCTTCGGTTCTGCGCAAGGCAACCCAGATGCCCCCACCACCTCAAATGTCTCCTCAGGCCGACCCCCGAAGACCTCCAGCTCCTTCAAGATCGATGACGATTCCTCCCAACTACATGTACACTCAGGTGCCGGTGGCCGCCCCACCTCCGCCTCCCCCTCTGCCAATGCTTCAGCCAACTCCGGCGGGCGGACGGCTCTGGAGGCGTGGGATCTGAGGGGTCCCGTCACTGGAGGAGGTGGAGATAGGAAGGCAGGAGGTGGGGTGGAGATAGGAGGAGGGAGCGCAGGGGCGGTTGCAGCCTTTGATGGGTTTGCGGACACTTTCGATTTTGGCGGCACCGATCGTGATGCGGGATCATCCGGTCTGGCGGTTCCGATGCAAGCGACTCGTTCATCAGCAACGACAGCCGCGGCAGCGGGTGGACTCAGTACTTCGGCTCCCGGATCAGTATCGACGTTATTTCATATGTACAATCCCCCTACTACTACTACCAGTGCAGCCGCAGCATCCTCAGCGACTCCGGCTGCTAATAATTCGACGAATCTCATACCCCCGACAAGTACGCGTGTCCCGACAAGGACCGGTCCAGGGGCGTTCAATTTGGGTAAGAGGGACGCGTTCGATGGGTTGGCAGGGATTAATTTCGGGAGTGGGACAGCGCCGGCTGCACAGACTATGGGGGCGATACAGTCACTCAATACGCCTCCAATCTCGACAACGGGCAATGTCGTTGCGAATCGGACTTCGCCGCGGCTGGTCCAACCCTCACCCGGGCGAGGAAGTCGCACACCAGCATCCGTCACCTCAGACCTGTCTGCGGAGGAAAGGTTCCCCTCCATCGAGGACTACGAGCGTGGATCTCCTGCCCCGGCTCTGTCGGCCTCATTGCAGCCTCCTGCAGGCCTCAGCACGACGTCGGATTGGAGAAAGGCCTTCACACCATCACCTTCCGGACCAAGCACCAACTCCGCATTCCATCGGCCTGCCCTTACCCCTCAGCCTTCCACCACGTCAGTCAAGCCAGGAAGTGTTGTTGGATACAGTGGGGCCGGATCGCATATCTTGCCTTCTGGTGCTAGATCGCAGCATACGACTGGCACGGCTATGAAGGATGCGGAGCATTCGAGAGGGAGTGCGATTCGAGCGGGGTCGGGATTCACGACCTTCCAGATGGCAGAGCCCAATCTAGGAGGAGGTTTGCATCGACGACAGAGTTTGAACATATCGAGCAAATCTGGTCCCGCAAAGCCGATCGAGCCTACGTTGCCTCCGCGACCTACTCCTAAGAAACCGGAGCTGGGTAGTGGTTTGGGGCCAAGGAAGCCATCCGCGCCTCCAAAGGACTGGTTGACAGGGCAAGACACCGGCAGCGTTACGAGTCCCACCGCATCGACGACTTCGCCGCCTGTGCCGAGCACTGGAGGAGCGCCGGGGCTTACTCGGAAGCTGAGTGCGAGCTTCATTCGGCGAGCTTCGCAGTACGGGGAGTTGCAGCAAATGTCCACTGGGCAAAGTCGGAAGCCTGGTCCGCCTGTTCCCGACAAGAGCTCCGTTCCCGCGAACAGGCCCACCTCGGACACGAGCGGCGACGAAGGACCCGAGGACGCCACTGGGAGTCTGGGCAAGCAGCAAGGAAGCCGGTTCCGTCCAAGTCATACTGGTCGGAAGCAAGGTTCGGTGTACGACCTCGTCGACGTCGGCTCTGGGTCGAAGCCCCTACCTGCCCCTTCAGCCAAGAAGTCTTTCGATCAGTTCGGGCGGCGTCAGCAGTCTGTGCATGATCTGATTGACGTGGCAGGTTCGGAGGCCGTTGCATTCCCTACTTCGCTTACTACTCGTCCTCGGGCTGAGTCGCCGCAACCTCTGCCATCCGCGAATACGCCTCAGAGTGCAGAGTTCCGCTTCCCGCCGATCGGACAGTCGAGTCCTCCCAGTTCGAGTGCGGAAGGTGCCGGTGGACGGAGAAGGCCGCAATCCATGTTCCTCTCTCCGTCTCCGTCTTCCTTACAGGTCCCGAGGTCTCCCGCTGAGCCTTCAGTTCCCGAGAGTCCCAAAACTCCTGGCGCACAACCCGAGTCCCCGAGGAAGATCCGCCACCCCCGCCGCAACTCTATCGTGGATCTGGTTAGCAAGTACGAGGCCATGGATGCAGCCGCTGGAGCCAGAGCTGCGGTAGCAGCTTCGAATCCCAAGTCTCCTGGTGGACCTCCTCCTCCAATCGCTAACAAACCTGCTACCTTGCAAGGCCACGCCAGAAACACCACGGTCACTAAACGTCCCTCCCTCGATATCCCTGCACCGACACAACAGGGTGGTCGCTCGACAGGTCCCCGCACGTCTCCAACCGTTGAAACTTCAGGGAGAAGAATGTCCGTCTCGCCTAGTCGTCGATTCCCTTCACCTGCTTCTCTCGAATTCTCGCAGCAGCAGATTAGGGCACCTACTCCTAGTCGTCCGCAACTCTCTCCTGTTTTGGCACCGGGGCCGGCTCGTCCAATCACCCCACCCACGCACTCTCCTTCGCCCGAAAGACCTTACCAAGGTGTCGCGAGCTTGATCAGTCAGTGGCAAAAGAAATCTGAATCCTCGGCGAACGCACCTCGTTCAAGCCCCAAGACGTGGAAATGACGGTACTAATTTTAACCCCTCTCTATCCTTTCAACTCTCACTCCCACCTCCTCGTGGCCTCGCTTGTTTTCTTTCCTTCTTCTGAACTCTTTTTTCCCTGCTTTCTTCTTCGATTCTCTTCTTGCGATTAACTCTTAGACGCATTCTCATGCCTACCTATCCTAAGCTATATTGGTTTCGCTGCTTTCTCGGTTCGGTCTTGCATCTGCATTTGCTGTATATTAGGTATGTTCTTCTGTTTCTGCATTTCCCAACCAATTTTATGCGATTCGGGCTTTCGGCTTTTCTTCAACCTATTGCGAGCGTGTCTATCTTATCGCCGAGGTGGTCTGGGGAATTTGACGCCGTGAAGTGCGTCATCCCTTTCGCCCGATCTGGCGAACCCACACTCTTGGGGTTGATTCCCATACTGACTACCGCCGAGTTGCGATTTCTCCATCAACCGGGGCACCACCGGCTGTCGAAAACTCCCAACACCCTCATCCCCACCAGCACTGCCAGTTCAGGCTACAAAAGGCCAGCAAGAAACGATCAGATTCCACCATCATCCACTCCCCCAAATCGCCCTCATCCACTCCTCCAACTCATCATCTCCTTCATCTCTTCAAAACGGTTTACATGTCGCACTCCCCTCACGCCGCTGGTCACCTCACCCCAGGAGTCCTGGGTCATGGCCAGATACCTTACTCTGAACCCGGCACTCCCGGTAACCACCCTTCCACTGTCGGTTTCATCGGTGTAGGCAACATCGGTGCCGCCATCGCCAGGAACCTCGCTGTCTACTCAGCAAAACACAAGGGAGACTCACATAGCTTTGTCATTTACAATCGTACCAAAGCCAAGGCCGAAAAGCTGGTCTCAGACATAGAAGAGAGGCTGGCCGCCCATGGCGGAATCATTTCGATCAAGGTCGCTGATACGGTTGACGAAGTCGTGGAGGCGTCAGATATCATTATCGCGTCTACCAATTGCGACGAGTCGAGCATAAATCTCGCAAAGCAGATCGCGGAGTTGGTTAAGGTGAGAGAGGCTCCACCCCCCGTTGCGGGGAATGCGTCAAAAAGGCTGTTTAACCGAAAGGCATGTCGTTATAGACCTCAAAACCTCGGGTCCGCATCATCGTGGAGACCAGCACTTTATATCCGACCACCGCTGGTCAAATCGACTCCATTCTTACTGCCGACAACAACACCCATTTCGTTGCCGCGCCTGTCTTCGGTGCACCTCAAGCCGCCAAGGAAGGAAAGCTCATACTTTGCCTAGCCGGGGACTACGCAAGTAAGAAGAAAATTGCGTACTTGCTGGTACCAGCGGCCGCTAGGAAGTGCATCGACCTCGGAGGCAACGTGGAAAAAGTCGCTGCGTTCAAGTTGTTGGGCAACTCGTTTATTGTTGGCAGTAAGACTCGAACACGTTCGTACCGCTGAATCGGGACTGATTCTCAGCGTTGCATAGCATTGGAGCTTCTTGCCGAAACTCACACTTTTGCCGAGAAGATCGGAGTTGGCTCGCAAGCTTTCCACGACTTGCTTGGTGGTACGTCCACCTGTCGCTATCGTATGTCTGCGAATGCCAACGAGCCTCTCCCCTCAGATCTCTTCCCCGCACCTCCGTACGCTTTGCGTGCTCTTTTATACCTGATTCGATGACTTATCGACTTTCCTATCGCTGGATAGTGTTGCTGGGTACAGCAAACGGATCTTGACAGACGATTTCGACGCCTCCAACGGCTTCCAGATCGACGGTGGGCTTAAGGATGTTCACCACATGCAGCGCCTCGCCACAGAACACCAAGTTCCTATCCCAATTATTGACATCGTATGCGACTTTCTTTCTCTAATCCTACTGAACGATGACTAATGCGCAGCTATGACTCCAGGCTCAACAGCACCTCGTGACCGCTAAGGCCCTCAACGCCTCTCAACCATCCTACAAGGTGATTAAAAACCAGGACTGGAGTAGTTTGGTCGCTGCAAGCCGCATAGCGGCAGGGCTAAGTCCTTTCGATTCTTCGGCTGTAAGTCGTCCCTCGGCTTGAACGTAAGCCAACGAGCTCAAACATTGACAACCGGTGTTTCGTCTAACTCGTAGCATCGTACGGGACCGGTTCTCGAACCCGAGCCCGAGGAGGAGTGAGATCTCCCAACCGACTTCACGCGAGGCATTGATGCGCTTCCCTGCAGGACTGTGATCCCGGAAACCATTTCCTTCATGTATTCTAGTATATTCAACCCATTCGAAGAATGTCCTCTTTTGCCTGTACAAGTATGCCGTGTTCGTGGAGCATTGAGCCTTTGAGCAACCAATACTATCTCGATTACGTTCAAGCTTCATAATCTAGTATAGCATTTGCGTAAATTCAATACTTTACAAAACGGCCCACACAGCTCAGGCGGAAGGCTCCAGAAACTTCTTCAGACTGCTTTCCGTGATTGCGGACTCGACGAGGCGACTTATCTCCTCACCCTAACGAGACAAATGGCCATGAGTTGCATGTTTTTGACAGATCCTCGCGGGGATGAAGTTGGAAGAATACCTCACCTCGGAATCTAGCCTGATCAAGGTGGGGATTGAAGATATACGCCATTCCTTCCGGAACTTGTTCTGGGGGTCTCTCCACCTAGTTTTGGAACGCGACACGGGGCACTTTAGCACCGCTAGGGTGTTAAATCGAGACTCAGAGCGCCAGAGAACGTACGTTGGTCGATCTCCGACATAAATGATTACGCCATGCCAATCTGTTCCCTCATTATCGAAAGTGGCCTTGATCAAGCCATCTACGGCCCGGCAGTCCTGCCATCCAAGGTAAGCCCGGAATGAACAGTACTGCATATTAAACAGCCGCCGAGGTGTGGCGTCTCAATTCCTTATCGGAAGCAGCCACTTACAGGACACCAGAGTCTGCCATCGACGATACTCGAGTAGAAAATGAGGATTGTCTGGGAGGGAGCCGGCGAAGCCGCTCCATACAAGCTACCTGAAGGCGGCGGATAGTCTTCTGCAGTGGTGAGAGGCATTGTTGTGAGAGTCAGGAGGTAAGCTCCGCGGGATGTCAGAGCGTGGCTGCACGGTCAGGGGTTCGAAGAAGCGCGTCATCGTTCACTCGACCTTCGGTAATCGCTGCCGCACACGACGATAAACTCTTTGCCAATGCACGAGAATGAGCGGTCCCGCCGCTCTTGCGACTGTCATCGGGTTCTATCACGAGGTCCATAGGAACGGCTTCAAGCCTAAAGGATCGAGAATCACGCGCGGTGGAGATAAGAACTTAGAGCCGCGAGTTGAATTAAGGTCGGATTGGTTACTATAAAGCTACAGGGCCGAGCTTGGATTCCGCAAGTAGACTCTCCACCCCAGTATGCCGCTGTCCCTCAAGGACCGTCGCGTCGTTATTGCTAGTCTCTTCTTACCTCAAGGGACGGTCTACTATGACGATGATTCTCGCTCAACCGTGACAGAGGATGAGCCGCCCCAGCCTGTAAACAAAACAGCACCTCTGAACGCTGCCAAAGCGCAGCAAACGAGCTTCAGCTTTTCAATCGTGGAAGAGCTGACGAAGGTTAGCGCTATTGCAACTACCTCTACATGTGGCTTTTGAGCGACAATTTTCGAGTCATTAGGCCGCAACGCCGATAGCCTCGACCCCTCCCGTGGAAGATCCAGTCAACCCTTTTTCGGGAGTTTCATCCCCTCGATTAGGTCCACAGCATGGAGTTAGGCCGCTTCCGTCTCGACTCCCAACACTCAACGTGATACCATCCATTATAGTGCCGGCAAACCTGGTTCGGAGCGCGCCATCACCGGCCACGGCTAGTGAGAGCAGACCGACCAGGCGCCCATCTCAGAGACCCTCCAGGGCAGCTTCCAGGTCTTCGAGTGTCCGACGCTCCAGCTCCGTCGTTCGCTCCGCTCCACGATTGGGATTCCTGGAAGTGCCTCACTACACCCCTTGGCAGATCGAACCTTCGTCGCATGGGAATGTTGGTCTCTTTAACGCGGTCAACTCCGTTGGAAATGTCATTCAAAAGAAACTCTGGGTTGGAATCGTGGATTGCCCAACTGACGACTTTCCTGAAGGACTGCGCATGGAATTGGAGATGAAATACCAAACCCAGTATGAAAGTCTGCCAGTTTGGATCAAGGATGATGAGTTTACCGAGTTCTACGACGTATACTGCCACCAAGTACGTCGTACTTACCACAGAATTCCCGACACCCTGGTTCGGCCAAGCTAACCAGGACTTCATCCGCAAGGTCCTCTGGCCCACCCTTCATTACGCAGTACCTGACGCCCCGAAAACACGCCTAAATCTATATGACAGCAAGTCTTTCGAACGCTATAAGGCTGTGAACCTACAGTTCGCCGAGGCCATTGTCTCGAACCATCAGGATGGGGATATCAGTATGTTGCCTAAGCTGAGATCGATTTTCAGCTATGTGTCTCTGACAAAAGCACATATTTATCAGTCATGGTCAACGACTATCACCTGATGCTAGTCCCTCAGATGGTCCGTGAACGCATTCCGAACGCCACAATCGGATTTTTCCTCCACGTAACCTTCCCTTCATCTGAAATCGTATGTCCTGCAATTTCCTGTCCGGCACGGAAGCTTACCTGAAATGGTGAACTGCATAGTTCAGATGCCTAGCCGCTCGACAAAAACTTCTCCGGGGGATGCTCGGTGCTGACCTCATTGCCTTCCAAACGTACAATCACATGCGGCACTTCCGTCAGACGGTCCACCGGATTTTGAGTCTTGAGGCGCTCCCAAAGGGAATTCAGCTTGAAAATACCCTCTTTGTTGATGTTACAACACTACCAATGGGCATCGACCTTGCAACCTTGGATCAGAAGCGGTGAGGCGTTCCTGCCATTTGACCACGAAAGGCTGGAATGGCTGAAGCGGGTTTATCGACTCCTAGGAAGGATCCCGAAGTTGAAGAATGGGTTACTAATCTTCAGCAGCGCTATGCCGGAGTGAAACTGATCGTAGGGCGTGACAAACTGGACGAAGTACAGGTGAATTGGTGGTCGAACGTAGACTTGGTTCTGGTCGTGTATTCACAACTTGGACTCCTAGGGTGTGCGCCAGAAGGTGTTGGCCTTTGAAACTCTTCTGGATCGGCATCCCGAATTCCGTGGCAAGGTTGGTCGAAGCCCATCCATACTCGATTCCCGCTTACGTGCTATTAGGTGGTCCTATTTCAAATCGCTTTGTCAACAACGTCAGAAAACGAAAACATGGCTTCGGACGCTCTTTCGACCGCGATTTCACGAATAAACGCACGTTTCTCCAATCTATCTTATACGCCGGTTGTCCTTCTGCACACCAGCGAGGTGCTTTTCCGAGAGTACGCCTCAACTAGATCAGGCACTGATCAAGGTCAAAATGACTTTATGCAGCTTAACTTCAATCAATACTTGGCACTGTTAACTGTTGCGGACGCGTTCATGGTTACTTCGCTCCGTGAGGGTATGGCACTACGAACTCACGAATTCATCCAGTGCCAGGAGCAGAGGAAGAGACCGCTCATTCTCAGCGAGGTATATGGGTAAACTCCAGCAGCGGCCTCTCGCTGACGTGTTAACTTTGTATCAGTTCACGGGCAGCTCCTCATTCATCGGCTTCCGGTCATGTTTCGTAGTCAACCCATACGATGCGCGCCAAACCGCGGATGCCATGGCGGCTGCTTTGACAATCAGCGACGATGAAGCTGCGTCAAGATGGAATGTAAGCCCAGGTCGTGAATCATCTAAAAGTGGACTCACCACAACCGTTTGCTA
The DNA here is from genome assembly GCA_019633595.1 of Tulasnella sp. UAMH 9824. NCBI lineage: Eukaryota > Fungi > Basidiomycota > Agaricomycetes > Cantharellales > Tulasnellaceae > Tulasnella > Tulasnella sp. UAMH 9824. Next base: position 55,529 of record WSUI01000079.1, read on the forward strand.
CACAGGAAATGCATAAGCACGTCGTCTCCCAAACTGCTCAAGCTTTCGTAACTTCCTTCCTCATCCGAACACTGCGTGCCCACGCCGAGCACACCCAGAGACCTTTCGATACGATCCCAATCCTTCCACCCCTAACGGACGACTCCGACGTAGTCCAGGAACTCCGAAACTCCAAAAAGCGACTTATTCTCTTTGGAATTGAGAACACCCTAGTCCAGCACGACCCCAAAACCACGCGCGACCTGTCATTCTCGGTCCCGCAAGAGGTCCTGGATCTGCTTCAGAGGTTATCTGAAGATGAACGCAACGTCATATACCTCCTCAGCAGTCGACCTGTGGCGGGGGCACTTGAGAAAGTTGCGGATGCATTGCCATACGTTGGGATTGTGTAAGTGCTGCTTCAAGCGCAGGGCTTGGTACACGTTTACAGTTCTTGTGTTTTATTAGGGCCGAAGACGGATGCTATATAAAAGCAAAGGCCAACAAAGGCGAGACGACGGAATTTGTCAGCTTGGTCGGTAATATGTCGATGCAATGGAAGGAGCCGTGCATCGAGATACTCAACTACGTGCGTGATTTTCCAACGTTATAATTACTTATCATCTTACAAACGTGAGTTTTTAGTTCACGGAGCGCACCCCTGGTTCTTTCATTGAGGAACGAGGAGCTTCCATCCGCTGGCGTTACTGGCCCGGCAACCCGGACGATTCTGAACTTCCTTGGGCCAGGCGACAGGCCGCTGAGGCGCAAAATCACATCTGGGACAGTCTTGGTGAAAAATTCGGTGAGATCGGATTTTCGGCACAGGTCAGCTCCCCGTGCTCAGCGAGTCCACCGGTTTACCAGGGTTGCGAATTGTTCCTGCTACACGGAGCTTCCTTGTACTCCCTCAGAGTGCAAGTCGACAGAGTGCGGTCGAACTGATCTTGAGACCGGAAGGACCACCGAAGTCGGAGAGTGCCGAGCCTCCTTCCGCGCCAAGTCCTCACCCGCAGACACCGGGTGAAACGCCCTTTGATTATGTATTCGCGATAGGCAGTGAGGAGCGGTTGTTGAATCGGCTGAACATAGTGTCACACTCGGTCACGGTGTCGACTAGCCACAAGAATAGTAACGCAAAGTGGCGCTTGGAGAGACAGGACGTACTTACACAGCTGCAGAACTTTGTCAAGGCCTGCGAGACATGAAAGGATTTGATCTTACGACGTAGTGTATGGTTTAGGGCTAACGCGGGTTGTTCGTTGGTGGGTTGTCTCCGATCACGCCGTTATGAAAATCCGAACGATGTCGATTAATCTGTAAATAAAAACTTTTGATAATGAACATCTCTTGGCGTGATGCGAGCCATGCAAGGAAAGCAATCGGAAAGGGAACAGGTGTAGGTGGACTACTTGTTCTTGGATGGCCTGAAAAGGAATTGAATGAGAACCACAGTGTGTCGTATATGGACAAGCGTAAGACTCACTTGTATGTAAATCGTTTCCTAGTGGGTGCAAATTCTCCTAATTTGTGCCCCACCATTTCAGACGTGACGTGCACAGGTAGGTACGATTTGCCATTATGGACCATGAATTTGGCACTGATGCAATCCAATTCAGTCTTGCACAAGTTTAACATGGAGTAAAAGGCTTACCCTACGAAATGTGGGAGAACTGTGCATGATCTAGCTTGAGTGTAAACGGGTGTGTTGGAGGTGATCGCTTCGCGAAGATTTGGGATGGCCACGAAATGAGGGCCTAAAACGCGTCGTCCTGCATAAGAATACGGATATTTTAGGAAAAGCGCAACGCCTACCTTTCCAGGCCGAACGGGAAAGGCAGACTCTGGAGATATGCATCGTTTGGCGAGAATAATTATGGGAAGCAGGAAACTTGGGTGAGCTTGGAGTAGATACTGCACTTGGGTTGCACGGTTTGGATTACCTAACACAACAAAAAAACATTCGCCACCCCAGGACTTCAGGACCAACGCTTCTATTTTATACTCGATGTACCGCACGAGTTGGCAGCTGTTCATTCTTTATACCTCGTGGCCGAGATGCGCGACTGGCTATCTTGACCGTCGAACGACCGCTCCGCACATTCAACCCGCGTTGTGGCATCAGTAAAAAACGCACTCAGTCGCTAATATTCCCGCTGACATCCACTCAGGAAGGCTTCTGATACTGACACACGTGAGAGGGGCTATCCTCACCCTAACCGTTTCAGCTCTCGTATCAGTCCATTCATCGGGAAATGGAAAATAAAATTGGACCGCCGTCAGATTTTGTTTTCCGATCCCGGTCGTTTCCACTCAACCCCAATACGGGATAGCCTTGGTTACTCGCGGCGGCTCGAGCGTCAGCGTTGACACCTCAACACACGCCACGATTCTCTCTGATCGTTCTCACAATATAACGTGTGCTAGTTGCACATCCTGCCTACACCTGCGTCTTGAAGGGAAAATAAACATGTCCGAGAACGACAGAAAAGGAAATCGGTGGCACCGGTTTTTCCCTTGAGCACTTTTGGCCGACTGTTCAACACTTCTATTCTATGAGAACTTTACTCGTTATCAGGCCCTCTCGCAGCCTTTTCTTTCCACGTGCTGTGTTTACGCAGTAATTCAAGCAAGCATCAACTTCTCGCGCGCCCCAGGAGTGGACTAGCCCGGAGCTAAGAACACCGTCCAACTGGATTCAGCAATGCAACCCTGGCATCCCTCGTGAAAACGTTGTCCTATCAAGATTCGTGTCCGGGACCGCCTTGGGGGGTCTAACTTGAGCGTAGGGCTCTTTTCAAATTTAGCCCGCTCTCTCGTGAACATATAAGACCACTGGGCCCGTGCACTGATTTCGCCTGGCTTTTCGTCCGTCCCCCTGTCTTCTTGTTTCGTGGAACAAAACCACCGCCCCACACTTGATTCCGTATATCTTCATTCTTCTGCAGTCGACTACCCACTCTCTCATACGGAGCCCCTCCATACTCCAGATTCCACCGTCATTAACAATACACCAATGAACTCCTGGTCATTCAACTCGACGGCCTCGGCAAACCCGTTCAGCATCTTCACTCCCCAAACCTCTCCGCTCGACGCACCGCAGGCCTCGAACCTTTACCAATTCCTTGCCTTGCCAACCTCGTCACGACGAGGCTCAACCACCTCCACAACATCTACCACATCCTATACGTCGTCGCGACGCTCGTCTGCGGTCCCGCCACCGTCATATTCGCCCGCCTTACCGTCCTTTTCGGGAGAAACACTCCCCACTCAACGTTCATCATCGCCATCGCCATCATCCTTGTCATCCATCGGCCTCATAACTCAAACCCGCAAAACCTTTCGACGATGGAGCACTAGGTCAGGGAGTAGCAAAATCAAACAAGCCTAAGACTTGCCGGGGAAAGCTGTGGGAGGGCATAGAGAGCCGGGATAATGCCGCCCAAGCACCGCCAGTCGACCAAAACCGCCAAGCTCGGCGGAGCGATACCTAACCCCCAAGAACTCCCGGATGGAGATTGTCATACCGGAAAAGTGGATTGGATTGAAGGCGCTCCCAGGGGATCAAGACTCGTGGCATCCTTTTCAAGGTGTCCAACTGTGCTCCGCTCAGTAGAAAGGTGAACGAACGAACACAAGATCCCCTTGTATAGAGTATCGATACGTTAGATGGAGATGATTGTGCGGGCGCGAGTACAAATGATTATGTCTGAGATGTATATACTTGACGTGCAGCGTGAGCGACAAAACTGGAGGGGGAGGAGTTAAAGCGATGTGTAGAGACTATAAACTTGAACGAAAAGAAAGAGTCCGTGGATGCTAGCAGGGAAGGATCATTATCTGCTATATACAACCGTCCGTCCTCAGCTGAGGATGCTACGTTCACCGCTCCGCAAAGTCTCCCTCCCTTCCCACCACTTCCGCTATCGGTCCGTCTCTCGGAGGCGTACTGCCCTGGGGAGCAAAGAACAGAGTCGAAAACCGAGTTGACGAGTCCGCGGAGTAAGAGGAAGTGAGCGAGAGGTGAGTGCTGCTCGTCAGAGGTCGCATGTCACTAGCTGCCGTCAACGGTCGGCTCGTTGGGACGGTGACGGTGTCCGACCGCTGTTGACTGCTCGGAGGGCGGGTGCTAGGAGGACGGGTGCTAGGTTCTTGTCCTTGGGTTGACAGCGAACCCGAGCGGGACCCGGCGTTTCTTGACGTGATGGTTGCTGGGGAGGGTGGCGGGGATGGCGGTAGACCAGATATGGCCTCGACGACAGGTGTACCTATGGGCGGTGTAATTCGTCCTGTCGGCTTAGCCACATCGATGTCCACAGGAGGGGGAAGGGAAACGGGAACCGTGTGGAGCCGTCGGTGATGCAGGCTGGAAGCGTGAGTTGGGGAGGGAGGGATAGAGCTATTCACAGGAGTGGGCTGAGACAGAGCGACCAACGGGAATGATGAGTCGGGAGTGTGAGGCGAGTGGAGATGGGCGTCAGATGGGTAGGATATTGCTCTGGTCGTCCTGCCCGGCCTAGTCGGGATACGAGTATTGGCTTCTGCGCTCAGCCCCGCAGTCCATGGCACGGTGAGCCCAAACCGCTCGTCCTTGCGGTACGGAATCGCTGCGGAATCGATGGTAAGGTGTGTTGGTTTCGCTTTTCGCTCTGCCCCTCCTTCCTCCCGACGACCATCAAGGCTCCTTTCGGAGTCGAACAAAGGTTCCGGTGTGCGCGCTCCGCTCTCCCGCGGCATTCTAGGGCAGAGATGTTGCGCTGAATAGTTTGTCGACAGTGTTCTTGATGATCGATCATCTGGTGATGACGGAGACCTGGTCACCAGAAGTGGCGACGGGCGCACGGACATCCTCCTCATTTCCCCCGTTTCCTCCCATTGTTCCCGCTTCCTTCGATTGGGTTTCCTTCTGTACCAGATCAGAAGCCCGGCAACGACGCATAGGAGACCGAAACATAGGGAACTGAGCACGATGATGATTTTCTGATCCATGGCGGCTACGCGTTCAAGGTCCTTGGTTCCTCCTGATCCGTCAGCCAGCACGACCGTCGTCGTTGGGGAGATAACGACAACTGTCTCAGTGACGAAGACAGTTGCTGGGGAAGTGGAGGCGTCATCTGGTGGGGCCCTCTTGTATTGTCGGCTGCGGTGGGGTTTTTTCATCGATTCTCTTGGGAGTCGATTCGTTGTGGTTGAAAGGACCGAGAATATGAGGGAGCGGAAATGTACAAAATGAGCGTAGTTGGGCTTAAGGTAGTCTAAATAAGCCGGGAACGGTGCGTAAGGGAGTGGGGAGGGGATTCGTCACCTGGACGAAGAGTGACAGTCGCGGAAGCAACCTTGAGGTGGTTGAACGTTGAGGGTAGAGGGGGAAAGGAAGTGGCGACGACGCCTCAAAAGGTGTCTTATAGCGGAAACCAGAAGGGAGGGCCAAAGGCACCGGTCAGGGGTCATCAGCATAATTGCAATTCAAAGATGACAGGGGTCGCCAGTGACCAATGCCATCACCATGGCTTTGGGATCCGCTCTTGAAGCTGAGTGGGTGCTCTGTGGATGTGGTGATCATCGTTGCTGCCCAACGACGAAGCCAGGTCCGCGTCTTCGGAGAAACGGGCGGTGAAACAGAAAAGCGGGCCAAACAAGACATTTTGGCTCGACGCCCCTGGGAGCAAGACAGGGCTCATTCAATTGGCTCGGGCCATGCGGCGGACAAACGTTCTCGAGACTTGAGTACTGATATTCGCGGCTGCGCCTGTGGGGTGACATCAATTCATCAAGGTGGCGAGGTGAGAAGTTGTGCAGGTTTGCTCACGGTTTGGCGGCCACCGCGTCCACGGCTGCCGGGAATCTTCCTCCTTATCGCACGTTTTTGTGATTTCGGTCGGCTCTAGTGCCGGAGGGGGGACTTCGTTCGGCAAGGTCGGCTCGCCGACGGGACCCGCAACCACAAGCTCCCGGCTAGGGCGTCTTTCGTCTTCCCATGAGAGACAAACTCTGACGACGTAGCCGAGATAAAATGCCTGAGCGGCTGAGTTTGGTGGTTCGATTGTGGTTATACACGCTTGAGGTGTTCTGGAGAGAACGCACGACCGTCTGTCTTCTTTGTTTGGGGAGGGGGGAGTGCTGATGTGAAACGGGCGTCTCGTGCCAGTCATAAAGAATGCGGCGATACCCTTGGTATATTCACATGAATTACTCGTTGGGCAACAGACCACCGTCGGCGCTGACGGTCATAAAAAAAGATCCCAGATCCCCCAACGGAAAACGCGGAGATAAGTAGCCGTGGCCTTCTCGGTCTCACCACCGTCGTTCTTCCCTCCTCCCCCCCAACCCATCTCTCAGCTCGCCGGCTTCAGAGAAAAAAGCTTTCGCGGGGGGCCGCATTTTCACGATGGCCTAGAGCATCGGCTATCCTGGCACATGGATTTGTCACGGCGCCTACCAGCATGCATAGCCGATTCCTTCCGTACCTGAACGGGCCCCACAGGCGCTTATGACCTTGAACACGCGGGACCGTTTTGGGTTAACTCCTCTTTATGGCCCGTCCGACGTGAAAATCAAAATAGGAACGATCATCTACCTGGTTTGGCGTCTTGGCGGCGTCTTCCGAGGAAGGGTGTTCGGTTCCGGGCAGCGGAGAGGATCCTAAACGGCCGTTGTTCGCAATCGGATTGCCACTATGTGGTGGGCCCCGACCGTTGTCCCGGGTTCATGGGGGCCAGCTGTGGCTCTGCTAGGCCAGGAACCCAGCCTAATCGGACTTTGGAGTCTCGCAGATCGTTGACTCTAAGTATCGAGGACAAAGAACGTGCAGGCACGGGACATCCATCATCCATCAGGATTTTGCACAGCAAGACAAATGGGAAGGCATTTTGATCGCATCCCCATTCTTCCAGCGAATGCGATATCAAGCTGGCCATGAGGAAGAGAAGGCTTACAACCTTCCCAGAGAGAGCATCGTCAGGCGACGTCTCTTTGTGGTTGAAAGGGAGCAAATGCTAGCCGAGGAGCAATCATGAGACACGGAGATATACATACCATAGGCTTGCTATTCGAGCCTATTTACACGTTCCGAGGGACTCCGCTTTCCGCATGGCGAGCACCACGGGATTGGGAGTTAAGGCAACAAGCTTTCTGTGCGATCGATCCGGCTCATTCAAAAGCCGCCTTTGTCTTGCGGAAAGAAGCATGGCCGAATATAAAAGCTCTTCGCCTGAGAAAAGCGGCGGCGTCAGGCCGCTTTCTATTGTCCTATTAGACGCTCTGAAGCCCGGGGTGAGGCGCTAATCATTCAATTGGTCGAAAAACGTATGGAAAAAGCGGCGTCACCTCAACATGCCGAAGTCATAGCGCTTTTCTACTCAATCGACCCTATGATAATTTCATCATATCATTGATAGGAAGGCTCTAAAGCCGTACGAAATGGCGAAAAGACGAACTAGCCCGTTCCGCCGAATGCCGAAGAATAACCCGTCTCCGATATACATTTCCAAAACGAGAAGCAAAATAAGCTCTCACGTGTCTCTTATTTGTTTACATGGACGTCTGTCGTTCGGGCTTTCATCCTTCTGGGTGGAGCAAAATCAATCGGTCAGGCGTCAATCTGGTGGACATGCAACTCTAGAACTCGCTCGGGACCTTCTATCGTTCCCCTCCATCCTAACACGAGGCTACAAGAAGGAGAACTAAGGTGCTTCTATCCGAATAAGCAAGTATAGGTGGTGATACTGGGCTGAACTTGGGGTCGAGTACGCCGGCTGGTTGGGAAAGCGAGATGAAGTTCCCGGCTCACTCGGGCAGCTCATTGGGCTCATAATGACGCAAGATGCCTGCGATAGGAGTAGCGGAGTAATATCGTTCGATCATTCCTCGGACAGTGAGGTGCCGTGAGGTGGGATTACAATTGCGGGTTATCAAAGGACTTCAGATTGGGGGTCCGCCTATCTCGAGGGCCGTTCACAAGACTTTCCACGGTAATTGTGCTATCGACAAGATTCAGCTTGAAGTTTAAAGGTGCACCGTCATCAGATATACCGATGTAAGCGATCCCAGGAGTCACATCAAAATGGTTGGGATGGGCCTAGCATCTGGGAACTTTGCCACTTTTCAGGCCCCCCTCTTCACAAATTGCCCAGATCACCATACACCGCGCATTACACGTCGGTCTAGATAGCCCGAAGCTTCGACGGCGGCGCTGTTGGGCACGGTTTAGTTTCGCCGCCGACTAGCGTTGCACACCGAGTCTTGTCTCCCTATTATCGGCCAGGATGACAAACCCCCACACCAGTGACGCAAGGACGGCCGGAATTGCCCATTCGATCGGTCTCAAGTTATATCACATTGGCCGCACGGGATTCGCCGCATAGGTTTATAATAGCGGTGCATAGGCGCCGGGCCTGAGGCTAACGGGTTCAAGTCCAGCTTAATTCGCGGGGAAAGAGTCGCGGGACCTTCCCCGGTGTCCTTCGGTTATTCAGCCGTGCCTAAACATATGCAACTCGCGCGAGAACTATGACGGAGAACCTACCGGGCAACGATCACCAAAACATCCACGATGTTGTGCCAGCTCACGAGAGCCCGGAAGGAGGGTTTTGTCGTCACTATGCCTCCTCGACGACCTCATGTGCGTAAGCCAAGCGATGTATAACCTTCTAAATGAAGGATAATTATCTCGAAGCACCCTGATCGGTGACGAACAGGAGCCTCATCGGTGTTAAAACCCATGATCTGTTCGGATAATTGATGAGCCAAGCTGTTGGCGAGTGTATGTAATGATCAGAAATATTTTCCATACCGAACATAGTAATCTGGTTCGCTGAAGGACGATTATATCCATTGGGAGTCGGGCGCCAGTACTTGACCAGGTATGGAATCTGCGCCAGAAGTTTGCCACGCGGAACCACCCGCCTCCGCAAATGAGTAACCAGGGACAGTTTGGTAAGCTGACGGCAAGCCTGGGCAATAGAATTACAAACTGTTAAGGTCTGAGATTGACGGGTGCGAAATCTTTTGTGTGTCATGTGGTGACGTGAATTCGACCCTTAGGAATGCTGTAAAACAGGCGGGCTGCTCCCTTTCCAAGACAGGGGAGAAGCTTCTTTTCAAGTGTATAGCAATGCATGACGATTTTCCCACACGGAGAGAGCAGCCCTAAAATTACTTTTACCTCCTCCGCTGTTCTCGGGGCCAGTCACACCGAGATCCAAGCGATTTCCGTGACGTTTTGAGGGGGGGAGGTCAAGTGGTCCTGGTGGCGACGGGTCCGATTAGCGGCGAGATGGCAATTTGGCAGGCTGGTAATGGTTGGAATAATGGCTCTCAAGATAACAAACCGGTGATGGATAAGTTGCGGTGTAGAAGAAGGGCACAATCGAAGGTGGTTGCCTTTTTTGAGTTGGGAAGGCCAGTGTCTGTCGAGCTTCCGTTCGTAATGAACTTCGGTGCCACGGAGCCCCCCGAAGGAGGGAAATGGTGAAAAGGAGGGGCCAAGAGCTCGTCGAGGGGGAGTGGTGTGCTGCTCAGTCACTGCGTAAGTGGCTCGAAGGCGGTCTCTTGGGGCGTGATGTGATCCGGGGGGCGGAACGCGTAGCGAAGTCTGTTGCGAATGAGACGCGCCCCCGGTCCGCGTGAGGCATCCCGCTGACGTCTACCACATACACAAGCGCCCGTCAGATGTCGGCAGGATCATTGTAAAGCTGAGATGGGGTCATCGGCGGAGGTCATGAGCACCAAACGTACGACTCGGGTGAACCGGAATGGTCAAGTACGCGAAGGTCGCCTCATGGCACCGATACGCTTTTCGGAAAATGGCAACAAACAAAAGCCATTCCTGGAATTGAAGCGTGGACCAGCTTGCTTGAGTTTCGGGCTCTGGGAACGTTCCGAGCGAATTGTACTTGCCCTTGGGGTTCATTGGGCTCGCAAGATGCGATGCCGTGTTGCAAATCCATACTGGTGGAGAGAGCCTCGTGTCGCTGGGCACCGCTATGAGGGGTATTGCGGACTGAGGTTCCATGGTGGACCCTCTTCGCTCTCGCATGCGGGTGCCCTCGAAGACGAGCTGCGGTCGACGGTAGATGGCATTCTGCGACTGTGGCGGCCGGCTACGGTCAGCGTGGTGGGCGGGCGGATGCATGCTGCAGAGGGCTCGACGTTACAAAACAGGCCGGGCGCCTAAAGGATGGGCGCCAGGAGCCCCTCAGGGTCGGTGTCACAGAACACCCTACCGCTAGGACAAAATTTTATCATTAAAAATGGTTTCTCCCTGCGTTAAGTCTCCCTAGCAGCTTAAAAGCTCTCAACTCTAGAGCTCGACTTTCCATCCTCACCTCGCTCCCCTCCTCGGCCTCACCCTCTCCCTACCCCGTGCATCCACCCCAACCCCGAACTCTTCTTAAATCACCGGATTGTGCATCGTGTATCGCTATGGTTGCCGTTCCTGTCCCTGCCACATCCTCCCTCCTTTCTCAACTGCCCCCGCTCACCATGACAGACAAGCTCTCGTCGAACAACGCTTCCTTCAACGATTACAAGCGACCTGTCGGAATCCCGACACCTCCATCGACACCCCCGGACCTCGTCCAGTGGACGCAGGTCGCCGAGTTCAAGCAACGAACCCGCGAAAAAATTCTTTCAAAGTACCAGTCCTGGAGGCTGGACGAAATCCCCTCCGATGCCGTCCTTGATGTCTCCCAACTCGTTCTGTCCAAACTCACCGAGAGGGAGCGGGCCATCGTCCACCTCGATGCCACCGCCATTACTGCCGCCATCCGAGAGCGCAGGTACACAGCCGTGGAGGTGCTCGTGGCCTTCTGCAAAGTGACGGTCGCAGCACAAGACACAACAAACTGCATCACCGAAATATTTTTCGAAGAGGGATTAGCTCGTGCCCGAGAATTGGACGAACATCTCCAGAGGACCGGAGAGGTAGTCGGACCCTTGCACGGGTTGCCGGTGTCCATTAAGGATCATATTCTCGTCAAGGGCCAAGATACCAGCACCGGTTATATCACCTGGGCAAACGAGACCGTCGCTGAAAAGGACGCTGTCGTCGTGGTGAGTCAGGGTCCGACTCATTCCCATAATAGGCTATGCTGACGAGCGTCGATCATCTTGCCGCCGGTAGGACATTCTCCGCAAAGCTGGTGCTGTTTTGTACGTCAAGACGGCGAACCCACAGACGCTTCTCGTGAGTGGCTTGCGATAAGCGAGAAATCCGTGTCGTGTGACCGATTCTTACGCCAAAATCGTGCATCTCCGGGGTTTTTTTCAGTGCCTCGAAACCAATAACAACGTCTTCGGCCGAACGGTGAACCCCTTTAACCGCAATCTTTCGCCTGGAGGAAGCAGCGGCGGCGAGGGTGCCTTGATAGCGGCGCACGGAAGTCCGATGGGCGTCGGCACGGATATCGGTGGTTCGATTCGGTAAGAACCGTCCATTGGCACGTTTGTCGCCCCGTAGCAAAAGCGCTAACCTGGTTGGTCCATTTTCGCTGCGCCCCGCCTCCTAGCGTCCCGGCGGCATGGTCAGGATTGTACGGTTTCAAGCCATCGGTCGCTCGTATGCCCCATGCTGGCCTTTTGGGCTCGCACGACGGCATGGACAACATCGTCGGCGTAGTCGGCCCTCTTGCCACGTCGGCCCGCGATCTCGAACTGTTCTGCCGCACGATGCTTCAATACGAAGCCTGGCTTCTCGAGCACGCTGTTCTGGAGATTCCATGGCGGGCCGAGGTTGTAGAGGGCAAGACTCTGCCGAAGCGCCTGTCCTTCGCGATCCTCTGGGACGACGGTGTCGTCAAACCACACCCGCCGCTGGTCAGGGAGATGCAGAGAGTCAAGAAAGCTTTGCTTGCCGCCGGCCACGAGGTCATCGACTGGCAGCCGTTAGAACATAAGGAAGCCTGGGACCACATCGTGCGTTTAATTGATTCCGTAATCTCGAGAAGATCTTGCCCCTAACGCCTTGAACAAACAGGTCAAGCTTTATCTTCTCGACGGTGGTCAGGAGTATCGCGACACTTTGAAAATGTCTGGCGAGCCTGCGGTGCCTGGCACAGAATGGATGCTTAGCCACGCCGCGGGCCGACCCGCTTACACAGTGCCCGAGACGTGGAAGCTGAACCTCGAAAGGGAAGGCTTCCGCGCCCGGGCCCTGGCTCACTGGAACTCCACAGTGTCTCGCACTTCTACAGGAAGACCAGTCGACGGAATCATCTGTCCAACAGCCGCGACTCTCGCCATCCCGCATGACCAGACAAGATGGTGGGGTTACTCGTCTCACTGGAATCTCTTGGACTTGCCTGGCGTTGTGTTCCCCAGCGGAGGCCGCCTCAACCCCACGGAATTCCAGCCTATCGAGAGAGTCCAGCCGAGGAGTGCGTTGGAGAAGGAGGTGTGGGATCTGTGGAATCCAGAGACGTTCAAGGGGGCTCCAATCAACCTGCAACTTATAGGGCGAAGGCATAACGAAGAGAAGGTTCTGGCAATGCTCAACGTCGTGGAGAAGGCTATGAAAGCATAAAGGGGATGACGTGTTGTGGTGGACATTTTCTTACTCTTCTCACTCTCACTCGCATTCGATTTTCTGTCAAGCTCTACCCTTATTTTCCATCGTTTCCATGGCTTCCAATTCCCATTTCAGTCTGTTCACAGCCTCTGTAGATATTTTGACTCCCTTCGTGCTTTGCTTTCCTTTTTCGTGACCTGATATCTCTCCACTGTCGAGCGGCCCCGCCTTGGCATTGGTGTTGCTTTCACGCTCTAGCGCAACTGGGATTGTGCTATATACCAGCCTGTTATATTTCTGTACTACTTCTACTTTTGCTGCAATGTAAACAAATCGATTCCCACTTGGGTGCGGTGAAGGGATAGGCCAAAGTCCGATTGACAAGATGACCATATGGCACCACGACCCTCCCCTCCGCATCGTCCGGGCCTTCCAAAGTCCGGCGGTGATGCAAGCCCACCAAAACATTTCCAATACCGTACATAACATGACTCCTTACAGTCATACTTAATCCCCGTTTGACTTGCGAACAAGTGTCCGCCCCAACAAGATATGGCTTGCCATGACGTCGGCTAATGTATAACAAATTCTAGTGACGTAGCCGAGCTGATTCCCAGTGCCATCGCTTGGCCAGCGCGCACGCGCGAGTCGACGCCAGCAAATCACTCAAAGAAGATCGCAGGAGGGCAGGGGGTGGCGATGGGACGACGAGGCAGTGCCCTTGTTGGGGGAAACCCAACATTCCCACCCCCGTAAAAGGTATCGGAGGCGTTGTTCATCAAAGAGGTTTTTACACCACAACAGCGGTCTTGCACGAACAAGCGCCGCGCCCCGTTCATGAGCAGCTGTTGGTCGGATCATTCCCTGTTTCTACCCTTCCAATCCTGCACGATGCACCATCGGGGCGCCGAACAGTCCCAGTACCGGAACGATGCACGTTCCATATGCGCTATCGCAACCCCCGACGCCGTCCTTATGGGGTGATTCCCGCCAATCGTATGATCTGCAAGGCTTCTGAATGCGGTTAAGCACCATACGGTTCCCTTGGAAGGCGATGACTACATTGATTCCATCGGAATCTTTGTAAGGATTCTACCCCGGAACGGCAGACTTTCGATCAAGCTGAGGGCCGCAGGCTTCGAACCTCCGACAGGACTAGGTCGTTTTAGGGAACTTTTCTGTCGTATGCGGTGCCTTCAACTCGCTTTCGGAGTCACAGCTCGGCTTGGCCCTTTGCCAGCATAGCTGCCGCGTCGCAGAATAGACGGGTGGATGGTCTTATTTAAGTGTGGCAAGCGAATTTGTGGAGTTCGTCGACTCGTCGTTGCGATACTCCAACACGCGACCTACTGAACACGGTAAAACAACCTGGCTTCCTCCCTCTCAACGCCTTTCTCTCTCCCCCCTCCACGACCACCTCAATTTTTCTGTGGTTTCTCCCTCTTCCGCTCTCTCCGCCTCTTTGCTCGCAAGCTACTAGCACCCGCAATGCCTGTCCGAAGCTACAGCAACTCTTCCATAGACGTTTTGATCCACGCGACTGCCAGCGAGGCTCTCGCAACCCTAGAGCCCCTCGTGGTGCCAAAACGCGAGAGGGAGGCTAATATATGGCTCCCCCTCGCCCGAAAACTAAAAAAGAGAGAAACCTCCGCGTCGTCCACGGAGTCGGTTAGCTCAGATCCACGCCTGACAGGGACGTTTTGGCTGTCGGTCTGGTCGATATCCGCCACGAAGGAGCGACGCACCCTGGACATGGTTCTCGCCTGCACCTCACACCACCTTGGAGACTATCCCATTTTCCTCTATTCACATCATCCTGCATCTCATCTCACCCCTTCATTTCTCAATCGACGCATTCCAATCCTGGTCAACCGCCTCAAAGACCTCGTATCATGTTCTAGAGTCTTTTCCGTTTTCGGTACGAGCGCCGGCTTTATCGCGATCGCAACGCCCAACTAATAAACCTTGGCCCTGTCGTCTAGGTCCTACCCCTTTGACGTCAGCCTTCGTTGACGAATGGACCAAGCGAACTGGGGTAATCCCCGAGCCTGACCCTTTCTACGCCGCCAAATTTACGACATGCACTCTAACAACTCTCACACCACCGAGGATGATGATGCCAGAAGGAGATGTGATGAGGCAGGCAGAGGTGGCCGACGTGGAAGCGGCGGCGGTACTCTGCAAGGAGTTCGCCGATGATTCAGTGAGCCCCTTTCTCCCGCGACCGTTTCACGCGAACAAATGGGGACTTATTCAGCGCTTTGGCTCGCAGGTATACTTCCCACTTGAACTCCCTGTCGCGCTTAAAGAAGCCCGCGAGCTTATCCGTAATCGGCAGCTGTGGGTCTATTATATGGCCATGCCAGACGGTCGTCAGGAGTTGGCATCAATTGTGGCGTGCACCCGCACTAGTGAGAACGTAGCCGCCATCACCAAAGTCTACACCAATCCTTTGTGTCGGTCACGAGGTTGTGCCGAGAGGCTTGTGCGCCGAGTGTGCGAGTTGTGAGTCTCCCCTTCTGCTGCGGGACAATGATCGGCGAAGGATCCTAAACAGTGCACGTTTCTTTCGTCCTAGCTGGCTGAAAGAGGCCGGAAGGCAGTTCGTGGTTCTGTTCGTAGCTCACGAGAACGAGCCTGCGGAGAAGGTCTACAATCATGTCGGGTTCGAAGGTCTCCGAGGTCGAACCGCTGAAGGCGTCGAAGACTGGCTTGAGATTGGTTTCAGTGGCACCGTGCGCGGACACTGGTAGCTAATTGTCTCCGACGGAGCTCTATCCAGCCGGGTTCTATAAGCGCTTTGAAGTCATTTGCCTGTCAGGGACTTACCGTCGGAGATCCTTTCCGCGGAAGGTCCAATTTCCAACCCCGAAAAAACGCAGCTTCGGAAAAGAAGCTCCTGTGCTCTGCTCGTTATTTTCCTCATTCACATATCTATTTTCGACATAGCCTACATGTTCTGCTACTCACATCCATGTCTCTCATAACATCCACAAGACACCACCCAAACAAGCCTTCCCTCCCCCAAATTCTGTAATGTCTCTCTATCTTCCGTATTCTTTCTTTATGATGTACTAGTTAACTGGGCGCCAATCAAAGGTATTTAACTTAGGGTTCCGATTAGATGTTGTGTTTATTAGCTTCTTAATAATCTCAGACTTCTTAGCGCCCGGAGTTCTCACTCGCCGGGGAACCCTGTGAAACATGGTAGAAACCCAAACCCAACTTCCCATGGTCGGTTTCGCCAGCAGTCATCCGTACCCCGCTGAGGCTTTGGCGGGCAGCCCCAATGCGCGTCTAGCATACTGTACTGCAAGCCATGATGATCTAGCGCTTAAGAAGGCTTATCACCAGTGAGTCCGTTTTGCTGACGCGATGGGAGAGTCGGGGGGTGACACGTGGACACGTGTTGTGGGCGTCAATCGCAGCTCAGTCGGGTACTCCGCACCGCCTTTAG
>WSUI01000790.1:5277-16189 GCA_019633595.1 Tulasnella sp. UAMH 9824
CCCGTCTTGATTGGCTCCGGACCGAGACGGATCGGAGGCAACCGAAAGGGGGAAATAGTTTGACCGTGGGAGACAGAGACCCTTTCGTGAGGGTCTTGGATGCTTAACCTGGTCAAAATTTCAACGAATTGCGGACTGCACTTTTCTCCTGCCCCTTCTCTTAAACCAGTAAGTCCATCCTGCTCGAGAGTACGCCCGAGTTCATCTTTATGGATTTTGTTACAACACCACAGTGTGCGGCGTACTCGGCCTATTGCTCCACGACCAGGACGGTCAGGCAGCTCCAGAGATATGCGAAGGACTCAGCCTCCTCCAACACCGAGGCCAGGATGCCTGCGGTATCGTGACCTGTGGTGCAAAAGGAAGGCTTAATCAGTGCAAGGCCAATGGTATGGTCAGAGACGTTTTCGACCAGAACAGTTTGCGCTCTTTAGTTGGTGCAATGGGCATTGGTCACGGTAAGTCATCAATATTGTTAGGGAGCTCCTGCCCGACGCTGAGGGCCGTCCTTGCAGTCAGATATCCTACAGCGGGCTCTTCAGCACATTCAGAAGCCCAACCTTTCTATGTCAACTCTCCGTACGGTATCGTCTTTGCCCACGTAGGTCTCGTGTGCGTTCCGCTCCGCCCTCGCGGTCTCCTGACATTGGACCGCTCCCTTGTACTTGGCCACAGAATGGCAACCTCATCAACACTTCCGATCTCAAATACTTCCTCGACCACGAAGCCCACCGCCACATCAACACGGACAGCGACTCGGAGCTCCTGCTCAACATCTTTGCCGATAACCTTCAAAAAACCGGCAAGTTCCGTATCAATGAGGAAGACATCTTCACGGCTATCGGCGACTTGATGCGCGAGTGCAGAGGTGCTTATGCATGTGTAGCCATGATTGCTGGCTTCGGCATCATTGCGTTCAGAGACCCAAACGGGATCCGCCCGGTGGGGATGGCGAGGCGGAAAACCGCGGATGGGGGATACGATCATATCTTCGCAAGTGAGAGCGTCGTCGCGGACGCCGGTGGGTTTGGAGAGTGGGAAGATGTGAAGGCTGGTGAGTAATGCGTTTGCATGGCTTACTCTCCACTTGCCTTGCAAGGCCTTGCTCTGACACCGATGTTTAGGCGAAGCAATCATCATCACCCGCTCGTCCGTCACGCGACGACATCTCGTTCCGGACAGGACGTTCGCACCCGATATATTCGAATACGTCTACTTTGCGCGACCAGATTCCGTATTGGATGGCGTCAGCGTCTATCGCAGTCGAATGGCGATGGGCGAGAACCTGGCGGTCGAGGTCGAACGCGTTCTGAAGGAAAAGAATATCAAGGTCGACGTGGTCATTCCAGTGCCGGATACAAGTCGAGTATCTGCGTTGGAGTTGGCGCAGAGGCTAGGGCTCCCTTACCGAGAGGGGTTCGTGAAGAACCGCTACGTTGGGAGAACCTTCATCATGCCGGGCCAGCAGATGCGGTACGTCTCTGGTGTTTATCCGCGGTTCATGATATCGTCGGTTGACGATTAGCGACATCACAGAAAGAAGAACGTTAGGAAAAAACTAAATGCGATGGCACTTGAGTTTGCTAACAAAGTCGTTCTGCTCGTTGACGGTGCGTCCTTACGTAGTTCGCAGCTCGGACTATGGAGGACCTAAAAGCGCGTACCTTTTCCTCCCCAGATTCGATCGTCCGAGGAACCACGTCCAAAGAGATTATACAAATGGCCAAGGACGTCGGTGCTAAGAAGGTCATCTTCGCATCTTGCGCACCGCCGATCCGATACTCCAACGTCTACGGCATCGACATGCCCTCCCGGAAGGAACTCGTCGCATACGAGCGATCCGAAGACGAGATTGCCAAAGCGCTCGGAGCCGACGTCGTCGTCTACCAAACTCTTCCGGACCTCATCAACTCGGTGACGCAATTCAACCCCGGTCTCGATAGGTTCGACTGCAGCGTCTTTGACGGCGTCTACGTGACGGGCGACGTCAAGGAGGATTATTTGGCGCACTTGGAGCAATTGAGGAGCGACAATGCGAAGATCAAGTCGCTGTCGATGGGAATGCCGCTTTCGCCCGACGAGGCTGCGTCGCTTGCGAACAGCCACGCAAGAGGAAGAATAGTGAATGGAACGAATGGTGTGCATGGAGGGCCGTATGAGGTTCACGAAGAGCCTGTTGGTTGCTCGGGACCTATGAACGGAGCGGACGATACGGTCGGACTGTACAACAGCTGGAGTGCGGCAGCCTCGGAGAAGTCCCGAGAGAGGTCGCAAGGTCGTAGCGACATCGGAGGCCTTTCTAGCTTCAGTTCCTAGTGCTTCGTGTAATTATCTGGTGTTAGATGATCGTTTTAGGTTTGCTCTGGCGCGCGTTTTGGGGTGCTCGTTTTTAGATTCGTCAGTGTACTATATTGTAGTAGTCATTTGGATAATAAATAGGTTGAGCTTTGAATGCGGCGTGTCATGAAAGTTCTACTCTTCTTCGTCTGAAGCTTCGTCGGCTTCGTCTCGTTCTGCGTCTCGCTGCTGAGCGTTGATCTGCGCTGAGAGGTCGTCTGGCGTTCCTTGTTGGGCAGCCATCCGTTTTCCTTTAGGTGAAAAGAGTAGTGAGTTAGTGAATCATACGCAACGAATCGAAATTCACACTACTCACGAATGAGTAGGTGGATAGATTCTGCAGTCTTGCGTTCGAGCCGAGTGAGCTTCTTTTCCAAATTTCGTTTCAAATCCCAGTTCGGGCGCTTGGGCGCGATGTTAAATAGGTCCTAAGGACGACGTAAAACGGGCAAGAGTTGAAAGGCTAGTACCAAAGGATTTGTTATGACTGACCAGTTCCTGGTTTCTTCTCTCTTCGTCCTCTGCGACGATTTTCTCCGCTAGCCCCTTGACTTGATTTTCAACGGTGTCCTCTTCCCCCTCTGCCGCGTTATGTTTGCGCAAAGTTCGGGTTTCCGGGTCAAAATTCCGCTGACGAAAACGGAATGGTTCTTTTCTACAAAGCGTACCCTTGAGTATTCGTGCAGGCAAGCCCTTTTGGAGAGGCTTACGATCGTTCTCCTCCTTCCTCGACGTCCTGACCAAGTTTGCGTCTTCGGAGAGCAACAAGCCGTTCCTTCCGTGCTTCAGATGCGCTCTCCAAGGAATTCGTCGTTGTGGTCATGATGGAACTGGGTCGTGAGGTGGTGGTTCGAAAGAGTCGCGGTGGCGGCGAACACGGGTTTGCTTAGGTTATGTTGCCGTGTCTCCGTCATCCCACTCTTGACTGACCCCCGAGGAACTCTACTACTCTACTCTACACCACTTATTTCATACTTGGCAGGGGATGCAACGATGGCCGACGATTCCACTTCGGTCGTTTCAAGTTCACGCCCAACTTCACCTAGTCCAAGCAACCCTGTAGAAAACGACAGCGTAGGCCCACTCCCCGGTCGACGAGCCGCTCCTGGACCATACCGCTTTCATTGGGATCCGACTGCTTCGAGAAGACAAGGCCCTCCGAGCGTTTCTGAGGGGACGGAGGGTAGACTGGACTATTCGTTGGATGTAGCCCCGAACAAGATCGAGTCGATATTTGATACGGCTTCGGGGTCGACAGCCCTTCCGCAGGCCTGGAGCTCTTCGCAGCACGGATTTAACGGTAAGCTCGACTATACCCTAGGCTTTTCCTTTCCCTGGGCTCATCTTACCTCCCAGCGATATCGACCGTCCTAAACAACCCTCATTCGAAGCCAAATCCTCTGAAGTCCAGCCGCGCGCCCATATTCAGCGGTCCGCATCCTGACCTTCCACGACTACGGAGGAAGGACTTTGACCCTTACCTCAAGGCAATCGGACCAGAATGGCAGAGGTTTCAAGAGAACCAACGCGCTCGCGAAATAGCTCAGGAACGAGGGGATGAAATCTTTTCACCGAACTTAGTAACGGAGCACGGGGAGGCATCAGTGTCCACGCCAAGACTTCCGAAGAAACCTCCACCACCCCCACTTGACCTCGTCCCACAAATCTACTTCGAGAAAGACTTCAATTTAGGAGACGTGAGGACGTTTGCAGCCGTGACGGAGCAGCCGGATGGAGAGGGAGGCGCTTCAGAGGACCCGAATGTCAATCAAGACCTCCAAGACAAATTATCGCAATGCCTCGATATCGTAGAACAGCACCTCACGATTGAAGTTCAAGCACGGTCGTCATCATTCTTCGCGGCCCTTTCAAACTTGCAATCCTTGCAGGCTGAAGGCTCAGAATGTCTGATGCGTATCACCAACCTGCGACAGCAGCTGGTTGAGGTGGACGAAAAGCAAGCCAAACGCGGTCTCCAAATCACCCGTTTGACGAAGAAGCGAGACAATCTTCGGATTGTTGAGGAAGGAGTCGAAGCGATCCACGCTGTTGGAGAGTCGATTAGCCTGGTGAAGAACCTAGTTGGAACGGGAGAATACTTTGAAGCCCTCGCGATGATTGAACAATTGGGATCCATGTTCGACAAGCCCTCACAAGAAGCACCCGTGGTCCCAACAACCAACGAACGTCCACCCAAACCCCAAAATCGGATTCAACTTCCCCTCGGGTCCATTTCTGCACTAGCCTCCCTACCCGCCAGCCTCCAAGAATTATCGAAGTCCATAGCTACCTCTCTTTCCGCCGACCTTGTCGCTCTTCTTCGCGTTGCCCTAACACGAGACCAAGAACCAACCTCCGCCGAGTCGACAGAAATCACGACTGTGGAACGAATAAATCCCTTACTTCAGGGGCTCGTGAAGACCGGAGGTATTGAACAGGCTGTAGCGGCATACCAAGATGTTGTGCTCAACGAGATCAAGGCCTGCGTGAGGAAGGTTAGTCCTGCCGACCCATGCAATTGAGGAAGGTTCCCGGGTTGATTAGTTGACAAAGGTCATTGGATTCAGCATTTGCCTAAATCAGAATGGGACGAGGATGAACTCTCGTCTGAGGTCTCCGCGACACACAAGTGCGTGAACGGGCTGCAGAGTGCGGTTGACAGTCGTGCTAATATACGACTTCCTTCTTCCCAGCTCTCCGGATATCAGTAAATTGTCGCACGACGAGTTCAAGGTTCTGGCGAAGACTATGTACTCGACGCTTCTCTCTCGGATAAATACCACGGCCTCCCACATCACTGCGATCACCTCTGTCATCTCGACCCTGGTCCCTCCTCCCGACGATCCCCACGCGGACCTACCAAGTCCAACACTCGGCACACTATTGTCCACCGCCACCGAGCTAGCCAATGCACGCGCTTCCAAAGTCATGTCGCTTCGGTCCGCTCAGCATTCCCAGCTACCACTACAGTCCTTCCTCGAAATTTTCAACATGTCATGGAGCTTCGTCGTCAAGTGTGAAGTTCTTACCCGACGGATGGTCGTCGGACTGCGCGGAATCCTAGTTGGACAGGCTAAGGCATGGCTTATGACGTTCCATTCGGACAGGACCTCAAGGCTGGCTAGGGCAGTAGAGGAGGAAGTCTGGGGCCAAGTCGAAGTCTCTGGCGCAAGTCAGCGAGTCGTGGATGTGATTGTCGACGCCGCTGTTGGAAATCCGAAAGAGTTGATCATAATAACGGAGCGCGACCCTTTATCGGAAACCCCTCAGACAAATGGTGCACCGAATGGCCATCCCGATGCAGCGAACGGCGTCACCTCTCCAGAAAAACCATCCGCAAAACTGCTGAAGATAGAGGAGCGCACCTACTTTGTTGTCGCGGCCACTATGGAAGTGCTTGAGCTTCTCATGGACTACCTAAAGGTCATCGTGAACATTCCCCTTTTGACAACAGATGCGATGAGTAGGATCATTGAATATCTCAAGGTCAGGGCCGAACATACCAACAGTAGGATTCTTGCTGACTCTACCTATCTTCAGGCTTTCAACTCTCGAACTTGCCAAGTGGTCTTGGGAGCTGGGGCTATGCGATCCGCCGGGCTGAAAAACATTACAGCCAAGCATTTGGGTTCGTCCTCGGAACAATTCGACCATGATACATTTTCCTCTGACACGATGCTTGGCAGCCCTTGCATCTCAGTCATTGTCAATCATGATCGCCCTTGTGCCTTACATTCGGGAAACGCTACGTCGACATCTTAACCCGAAGCAAGCGGTGATTCTAGTCGAGTTTGATAAGCTGAAGCGGGTATGTCGTCGCCTCATACTTCATCCTTTTGGGAGGGGGTCTGATCACTTGCTATGCCGGCCAGGACTATCAAGAACACCAGAACGAAATCCACGCCAAACTCATTGCTATCATGGGTGACCGACTGTCCGTTCACTGCAAGTCTCTCTCTGTAAGAAGACAAGCCATCGTCATTATTTGAGTATCCTAAACTGACAGATGGAATGACACCAGGAAATTCAATGGGATCAGCCCCCTGCGAAGGCGGGGCCTAACACCTACATGGAAGTTCTGGTCAAGGAAACAGTGACCTTGCACAAAGTCCTGTCCAAATATCTGGCAGAACAGTCGGTCGAGGTTCGCGAAATGGGACCAAATTGAGAAGGCGGGAATACTGAAGCACGCTATATACTTAGCTTATCATGACCCAGGTATTCGCGGCCGTGAATCATAGGCTCTCAGAAGAGTATGGCAAGATCGAGTTGCCCAGTCAGGAGGCCAAGACTCGGTATGTTGATTTCATCCTTCTGGACGCCTCAGAGACTGATCAAGATCTTCGCAGCCTGTTAACAGATGCGAAGTACCTCCATGAGAAACTGTCGAATCTCAAGGGCGTGAACCTTCCCAGTTCGATGCTCGAAACAGTTGTGATGGAGAAATCTGTCCCGCGAAAGGGTTCACCTTTCCCGGTCCGCCGATCAACAACGATGCCCAGCCCCGCTGAGGTTGTTTCTCGACGACCCAGCGGTATTGGGAGCCCTCTGGCTAACGGTTCCGGGAGTCCAAACACAATTCGGATGGGATCGCGCCCGGGAACGCCAACCGTCCACTCCCTCCTAGCTGGAGGACGTTCATCACCAAGTCCCAGTCCTATGCCCACTCCACCATTTGGAGCCGGACCCATGGAGAATGGAGGGTTACGTTCTCCTATTTCCGGCACACCACGCGGATCGCCGAGAGGAAGTCCAAGGGGGTCGCCTTTGGCGTCTCCGAGGATGAACTCCGCCGCGACCTCTTGGACGACCGCTTGCACCCCCACTACAAGTTCAGGGACTTCAAACACCACAAGACACCCTTCAATCCCCTGACTCCATTCAGCCTCCTCTTACACCACCGAAGGATCGTAGATACGTTGGATTAGGTTTAGCTGTAGAGCGCGAGACCTCGGGACTCGATCCCCCCGCCCCTCCGGACAAGCTCCCGGCGGAAGCCCTCGTGACTGGGAGTGGAGATGTATCGGTGGCACCTGGGTCATAACTTCCTAGTTTTGTACCAATTCTATTCTCTTAATATGTGACCAGAAGGCCGGGGAAATGATCCGTGCGAGCTGAACTGACAGCCTCACATAAGCCAAGGTCTATGTCCGAACGTTGACCAAGGATCCTCAAGCACCCTCTACCTACCTCCCTACCTACCTCGCCATGGCCCTACCACTTGATACTGTTAGAAACATGGCAAGGAGTATTGTTGGCCGCCTTCCGCGGATTATTTTGACATCGAGCAAATTGACGAACCCGTACGATCCCTCGCCTCCCATAACACAGCCCGAAAATCGCTATGTACACCTTTGCTCCGATCCCAACCTTCCTCCAATGCTTCTAGAAGCTCTTGATGCATTTCTTGCGGGTTCAAGTGTTGAAGATCTCGATTTGGACGAACTACCAGCACATGATGATCTCCAACATTATTCACCTGACAGACCCCGTTACACCTGCTATTCCTCTCATTCTCTCCCTTCTCCTCCATTACCGAAAGGATGGTCGTGCGCTACCTCCTCTTCCCTTTGAAATCCCGACACCCGTTGCGAATGATGGTCAGCCTGCCACTACGAGTAGCGATCCTCATCGAACTTCAGAAAATACCGCATCCCAGCCTGCCACCACGAAGGATGAAGGCAGCGTAGCTGATAAAAGCACTACTTCAAATGACTCTAGTCGTGTCTTCAAATCTTATTCTAGGCTCCAACATCCGGTTCAACGTCTGAATTGGATGCTTCGCTATCATCACTGGACTCGTCGTCGGACGAACTGTCGCTAGAGCGCCACCAATCGTCTGGAGGGGGGCCAATGAGCTCATCCGCTCTTTTGAATACGTGCTGGCCGTGGCTGAAACCGTGCATGGCAAAGTAGAATAGCTGCCGAGCTGCTTTCCCAGACCTCCAGACCTCCATGAAACCTGCGACATGATTCTCCATCCTCTCCTCGACGTAGTTCTTTACTTGTCGGAGTTGATCTTGACCTGGGTCGACATCCGCCAGGCTGACATCGCTGTCTCGAATCTTAGGATCCCATGTCCAGAGCCAATGTGGGAGAGTCCAGGCGACTTCTATGGGCGCGGCAACTGCATCGTCAAAATCTAGGACTGCCTCGATGATAAACGTCCCGGATTCGAGTCTTCGTGCCAGAAGATTGCGAGGCTCGTAATCGCTATGCCAGAGAGCAAACCGATTTGAAAACGGGCTGTCCTGGTTGAGTTGAGTGGCGAACTCTTTTAAACGCTTGAGGTACGAGTTGGTCCAGGGATCGCCGGGCTCCATGTGAGAGTTGAGACATTCGTGCAGAAATGAGAGAGTGTCGTGGTACGGATGTTCGGGCGTTCGGGCTTTTTCGGGTGGCCCGGGCAGTGTGAGACGAATGTCGTCCACCGCTAGAGGTGCTTTCGCTCGGATCACACCCGCGGAAGGAAAGCTCGTTCGACAGATGAGACTTGTTACTTCTACCACCGCTTCAGAAATCTTCATGAGGTCGTCTCCCTTCAAATGGCACAACCACCACTGCAGAGTCCGGCCATCCACTCGGTTCTGTATAACGTACGGCCATCCGATCACGTTATCCGAGCCCATATCATAGTAAAGCGTGTTTGGAACTGGAATCGACTTGAGGCCTTGAATATATCGTAGAGTAGCGACATGGTCCGGAATGTCGTGGCAGACCTTCTCAGAATTGAAGCGCGGGCAACGGACCACCAATCGAACCCCGTTGGAGAGCTTAACACCCGTAACACGATTGTAACCACCTCCCTTCATGTGTTCAATCTCAACAGCACAATTGGGATTAAAGTGCTGCTGAATTAGGCTTGCAACCAACGGGGCGATGGATCTGAAAGGCTTTTGGCCATCATATCTAATAGTCGAAGTGGTTGACGAATCGGAGTCATTATATTCTGCGTCAAGGAGAGCAACCTGCTTATAAGACCCGAAACCATTAAGCTTGCCCCATATGTGCATGAAAGGGGGTCTTACTTGTGGTTCGTCTATGTGCCCTTGAGCTCCTTGATCTGCCTTGTCTTGCATTTGGTGATTGGGTGTCTGACAAAATCGACGTGTGACATTGGTCGCATTCAAGCTTCACCCGGCCGTCTCCGTTCAAGAGTGCTTTGAAACCGACTGTCTTCAGATACTCCCAAGTATATCTGGCTAGTCATAGCCGGAGGATTAACCCTGGTGCTATGATACGCTTGAGATAGCATTCCCGACTGCTATTGGAACCGAGCAACCAGCGCTTCGTTAGAAAGTAGCTGGTAGTTCTTTGATTCCATATGGTTCTATTAGCAAATGTCTCTGTATTTTATAGCTATGATACAGGTTAATACTGTAGATTTCGACATTTTGAGCGTTCTCCGGCTCTTTCCGCTGAGCACGGTCGGATAGGTTTGAACGCCAGGGCAAGTGTACAGCACCACACGCACCTGCCACAAGGTTCCCACGTGCCAATAACCGAACCACCATCTTACCGATAGTGATAGGCCTGAGACCTAGCGGGGTGCTAGACGCTTGCTGACCTTGGAATGAGGCTATGCTCTGAGTGTCCGGACCGTGGAGGAATTGCAGACAATCCGTAGGTCCCACCCCTTGTCTGAGTACATACGCCATCGACTACCGTCGAATATGTAAGAGAATCGGAATTAGACAATACGGGAAGCTGACATTTTATTTGACCTTCCAAAACTCAGTCCCAGTTAAAATCCCTGTCGCCCGAGCCGGGAATACAGCTAGAGCTAGGCTCGCCAAAAATTCCTGAACACATCAGTCTCTTAGACCAAAGTGTGCTTTACTGCGTAACCCGTTTTCTTTCTTCTCTCTAATGGCCTAGGCTTCCAGTCCCTGTCATGGTTTCAACGGATCATCACTGCCCTAAAGCAAAGGAAGGGGGCTGCCGGAAGTCAAAAATCCCCGTCCATCACTGTCAAACGCATCAAACAGCGTGCAATAAATGCAAATATATACACCTAAAGGAAGAGGAATGTGAGAAGTGCAAGGTTAGCCCCCCACTCCCGGTCAACTTTCGGGGTAGTGGGCATATGTCAACGCGTTGATCCATTATTTCTCTGTCAGAGATCAAAGGAGGCCGAAGAGAAGCGTAACAAGGCTCGGGAAGAGAAGGAAAAGAAGAAACGAGAGAAGAAAAATCTTGCAAAGGAGCCATGGGAAGTAGAAACGAAGCGGGATAAAGCTGAGAAGGAGGAACGACGGAGAAGCAAAATCCCAGAAACAGAAAAACTGCAAGAGGAGGAGCACAACGTAGAGGTGCAAAGCCAAGAGAAAGAGGGCGAAAACCAAGTTATTCTGCGGTTGGCCTGGCATGCTTCTTCTATTATTTTTGATTTTGAGCTGAGAAT
The DNA here is from genome assembly GCA_019633595.1 of Tulasnella sp. UAMH 9824. Classification (NCBI taxonomy): domain Eukaryota; kingdom Fungi; phylum Basidiomycota; class Agaricomycetes; order Cantharellales; family Tulasnellaceae; genus Tulasnella; species Tulasnella sp. UAMH 9824. Next base: position 16,019 of record WSUI01000790.1, read on the forward strand.
TGATAACAACGAACCTACCAGCGCTCACAAGTTGTTACCAGTCTGGCCCGGGAGACTAAGCTGAGAAATGGATACCGAATGTCATGTATGTACCAGAAATTTGCTTCAGTTGGAATGATGAAAAATTGCTCGTAAGGGATGCACCCGGTAGAAACTTGATGAATTCGCGTT
>WSUI01000791.1:0-16189 GCA_019633595.1 Tulasnella sp. UAMH 9824
AGCGTGGATGTGCCAGCCCAAATGAACGTGAAACAACGGTATCCTACAATTATGCATACGTCGAGTCGATAAGTTAGAAGAAGAAGACCTCGGATTCCCCGAGTGTGCCCTGGCTCGTTTCGGCAACAGCGGTCGAGAATGGCACGAAACGAGGCATAAAGCGAGCCGTATTCCCGAGATCCTTGACCTGCCATGACTTCCCATGTCAAGGACAAAACAACTCCTCGCTTCTTAGGCCGTGGATTAAACGATTTCGTGTTCCTTGGAACGTCGCGGATTCTCCTGAGGGTTGCCACCGAGACGTTCCTGGTCGGCGTCTATTAAAGACCTTTCAGGGTATGACAATTCAGGCATCGCGGCGAAAGTAGTGGTTGTTTTCTGAGTTTCCTAAAGCGTGGAGTGTGCACAGCGATTAGCACCAATTCAGGCAGCCGCATAACGCAGAGATAATCGATGGCCAGTGGCGAGCTCGGAAAAATATGAACTTACGCCTTGTTCACCTTTGCTACCTGCTTTATGCTTGGCGAATTGGAAGCTCGTGCTAAGCGTTTCATCCTCTTCTTGGGTTGAGGCGTTAAAGGTCTTCCGAATCGCTACCCGCCTGCCACGCATGGGACGCCGGAGTCGAAAAGCGGGTCAATAAGATCGCTCTAGAACAGGCGCCAGACACAGCGAGTCAGTACCACTCACGAATTTAGTGTGAACATCATCGACCAAACATAAAAGGTCGGCGATACGATTGCGAACCAGTGAGAAACCAGATTCTTGTTGCCCTGTTAAAGTTGAAATGAGGCGAGACGCCGAAGGTGAACATCAGCGCTCAGCTCTTGTTCTGGTTCCGGAATCGTTAGCGAGGTTGCCCACTGACCATACCAAGAAGAAATCCGATATTGAGGATTACGCAAATAGTCGGGGGTACAGCCGCTTCTGCGGTAATGTTCCGAAGCCGTTGAAGGCCGTGTTGAGTCTGGGGACTGTATGTTTTGCCACCGTGCATGATCTTCCATAGCGTGAGTCCCGTAATTGCAACATCGGTAGCTTTCACAAAGCTCTGATTAGTGCGATGGCTCCGCGCGAAGGAAAAGCTATCGGTGGCTTACCGACGTTGATGCTGAATCCGTAAATTGCTATACAACCGCCGGCGTTGCATCAGTCAAGAGTGTCCCAAACGGATAAAATAAATATTTGCTGACATATTTTACGGAGGTATGAAAGGTTGAATGGATCTATCGCTATTATTGAGGCGAAAAACGTGAAGATCCCTAAACAAGCAGTCATTCCTGTCCACCAGGCTGTAAGTCTGAAGAACAATTGGGGAGTTCAGAGTCGAAGGTGCGTACCGAGAAGAAGCATACCGAAAACCAGCTTGCTGCGACCATACAGGGCATAGCATCGCGATGCGAAGAACAGCTGGGAGGTGAATACTGTGGCCCAGGTGATGACAGGTAGTGCGGCCGATTCCCATGGAACCATTGCAAATCGCCTGTAAAAGTTCCAATCGGTGAAGGGACCGAGAAACTAGGCACCTCTCTACTTACCTCCAGTTCCCGTAGCTAGCGGAGCGTAGGTGGGTGGTTTAGTATGATCGACATTCGGGATAAGAAACGCCTACTAACTTCGCGACGGACCAGTCCCATTCGGCTATTATTATTACCACCCATTGCCCGCTGTGGGAAACACCAGGAATGGTTTCGTTAGTCAAACTAGTCGGGACAGCAGAATGTTCGGACCTGTGTGATACTCACATTGACAGAATAATACAGGAAACGACCAGTAAGAATAGCCGCAACGATTCATATCCGAAGGTGGAAAAGTATTTTATGACCTGCCCGGTCAGGATGCCCTGAAGGTTAGAGTCGTTAAAGTTAGCGCCGGAATCGATAGCAATGTCAGGGGGAAGCGTACCATCATATATGTGAGACCAACGAGACCCAAGAACCTTGATAAGAGGGTTGGAGCTGATGATAAGAACACATTACACGGGGTGCTCTGATTACAACGAACCATGGACCCATGAAACCCTCTGGGTGAGCCTGGAGGTGCTGGACGGCAATATCGACTATCTCAGGCGGCCGGCCTATGACTGGCTTGATCATCTTGGACTACCGTTTCATGTGATGTTGAACAAGGACGAGCTACGGTACTCCAACTCTGGATCACTACTGGAGGTGTCGGGAGCTGCTGGGTGAGGAAGTAGAGCGACTTTCGACCGGGGAGTCGTCAGAATTGAAATGGGAGGCGAGTAGACAGATGAAAAATTGACGGAGGAAAGGTGGAGGTGAGCGATATGTGCTGCATGGACTTGGGATGCTTGTAGGAATTTAACGTAGTCACTGAGCCCGCGCCAAGGGACCGGATTTACGCTCGTCACCGGACCTCGACCCTGAACGGCCCGTCAACGGCCTTCGTTGCACCGCGCTGCAAGGCACGAACGTTGCGGGAGATGGAAATCCCGAGCGGCTGTGTCTTTTCAGGATATCGGTTACATTCGAGGTTGGAGATAATTCGAGTCGACAGTCATCAAGGTCAGCAAGCGAAAGGTCTGTTGAAGTTTGTTCACTACTCGGGTTGTAGTTCCAAACAGAGTTTCCCGCCCGAGGGAAGATCTTCGATCTAACTACAAACGGCCGCACCCTTTCCTGGAATTGGATTTAATCGCGGTGGAAGTGCTCAAGAAGGGTCAACGAGAACAGGTCAACGAGAACAGGTCAACGAGAACAGGTCAACGAGAACAGGTCAACGAGAACAGGTCAACCTGAGGAAGACGCCACCAGCCTTGGAAAAGGGGATGAGAGGACGAAATAAACTAGATGATACAAGCAAATGCCACATGTAGTAGCGCATAGCTTGGTGGTGGATCAAGTCATAAATCAGAGCGCCTAAATTCCAAGTCGCAAGTCGAGCGGACAATGTCTCGGAGACATCACCGAACCCCGAACTTCATGTCATGCCAACCCTGGATTCACGTCATCATCCCCGCCCCTATTGAGTTGGCAGACATCTTGACCTACGGTTCACAATGGCATGGATCCAGGTGGAACAATTTTCTGTGTGATATAGCGAATGCGTCTGTCAGTCTCCCGGCCGCTACCGCGAGCTATATTAGGTCCCCGGCCCAGGGTAGATGAGAAAAGATTCCTTCGGCCCCGACTTAATCTAATAATGGGTCAAAGAGACACGGCTTATTTCGGCTCCGACTTTTGGGCGTCCTTCGTTCCCAAAAGCCATCGAGCACACATAGAGCGCCAACTGAACGCCACCTTGTATATTCCATCCTCCTAAATGCTCCGAACGAACCCTTTGTACGGCGTGCTCATGATAACGTAACGTTGTAAACGAAGATAAGGATCATGGGTGATCGCTTTACCTCTGCTTTTTGGGGTCCAACCCCGGTTTGAACCATATAAATGCATGATTAAATATTTTCCTAGACCCGTTTCTAGGAGCTCGTAATCCAGTGACTCTACACTTACGAACGCATTCGGAGCCAGTTGGCGTGGTATCAGAATCCAGCGACTCCTCATTCGAAAACCCCCTGTTCAGGGACCTCTGTCCTAAAGGAGTCGACCGGGGACCACGAAATTTACGAGCTCTCGGCACTCCTAATTATTTTACGCTTGCTCAACCAGACCCCCAGTCAAAAATCAGGGTACCTGTGCAGACGTAATGAGAAACGAGGGAAGCTGGACGATATCCGCGCCAAGGATAGGATAGTCAGGAATGGCAGTGATGGTTGCACAAATTATATAACATCCTCCAAACAAATAGAACTACTGTACAGACGTGTATACTTGAATAAAAATAGTATTAGATACATTCTCTGCTAGATATCTTGAGGCTAGGTTCGTTCGTGTTGGACGAATGTATTCTAAAATGATGTGGAGCAATCACCCGCTGGAGGCAGACTCCGAGGACGATCTAATGCATACAGGACGACTCTCTTTCCGGGTCACGTATGAAATATACGATCCCTTAGGCGACGCCATCGTTGAGAGTCGCCCCGGAGCTCTGTGTGATCCAAGGATTCACCCTGTGATCGACGCGTTCTAGGGGAATGTCGATCGGGCGTTTTGCCACAAGAGGTGTTTCAGAGATCGGGGCGAGAATGGTTGCTCCTTCCTTGATGTCCTGAGACAGAAAGTTAGCACTTCACATGCTCAACTAGGCATCAGGCCGGAAGAGCCCAAATGGGAAGGGAAGTCTTTTCAGGAACAGAAAAGCTCAAAATCGTGGACGCACCCCTTGTCTCCGATTGCCATTCCCTGCTTCAAGATTGGCGAACCGGAAGCCCACACTAGGCGTCTCGCCCTCCTCGCAGTTTGGAGTATTGAATGTCTGCCGAATCGCTCTTCGACTACAGCATCAAGAAAGGGCATTTAGAAACACTCAGTCAAGATGCTGCAAACAAGCGGCGTCGTGGTCGCACCACTCACGAGTTCAACGTGAACATCATGGACCATACGTAGAGGGTTGGGGTCATAATGCCGAACCAGACAAAAATATGGTTATGTTCGGTCTGAAAACAGAAAGAAAATATTTCAAGACAGTTAAAGACATAGCTTTAGCTGTTGTTCGGCTCAGAAAAGTGCATATTAAGGACAATACTAACCATACCCAGGAATAAAGCGATGTTGACAATCATGCTAATAGTCGGAGGGACAGCCGCTTCTGCTGTCATGTTTCGAAGTCGTTTAAGCCCTCGTTGCGTTTGGGGACTGTACGTCTTGCTGTCACGTCCTAGCTTCCACAGCGTGAGTCCCGTGATTGCAACGTCCGTAGCTGCCACATAGGTTGATGAGCGCCGTGCATCGTAACTTGGAAACGAATTGGCTGGCTTACCGACGTTGACAGCGAGTCCCGACAGCGCTAAAAATTGAGTCAGTCCAGGGGAAGACGGTAAGATCCCTCGAACAAAAAGGACGATCTTACACGTCTTCGCAAGCATTTGGCTGTTCCAAGGATTTATCGCTATCGTTGCCGCGAGACCCACAAAAAGCCCAAAGGAAGCAATCATTCCTGCCACAAGAGTATAAATCAGATGGACTCTTCTCCTTGTACAACTGGGGGAAGGGACTTGCCGAGCAGAAGAGTTCCGAAGACAAGCTTGCTACGACCGTACAGTGTGTAGCACCGTGATGCGAAGAACAGTTGCGAAACAAATACGGTTAGCCACATGGTTATTGGCAATGCGACCGTTTGCCACGGGGCCGCTGCGAGTCGTCTGTAACATGCGGGATTGAGAAAGCGGTTGAGATTCTGGAAGTCCTGCCGCTCACCTCCAATCGCCGTAGCTAACAAAACGTCGGCGGAATCATGAGTATTGTCTCATCTGTAGTGGAGATGAAGAGGCGCTAACTTTTGGACACACCAATCCCATAGGGCTGACACGATTATAAGCCACTCGCCGCTGGGTGAACAGCGCTCGTCATTCGTACCTTCCTGAGCTCTGTAGAACTCCACACCGACGGTACTCACATAGATAAAAGGATGCAAGAAACTACCAGGACGAACAACCATCGTGACTCAAATCCAAAGGTGGAAAAGTAGTTCATCGCTTGAACGGTCAGGACACTCTAGAAGTTCGGAGAACGGTTGTTATTTCGGGCTGGAGCTAGTCGCATTCTCAAATGCGGCTTACCAACATGAATGTAAGGGTGAGGAGACCCAGAAACCTATACGAAGGGGATACATGGCTTTGCGATAAGAGCTCAGGGGAGATTATAGACCGCGGTTAAGACGAACCACGGTCCCATGAATGCTACCGGATTCGCCTTCAGGTGCGCGGCCGAGCTATCCACCATCTCAGGCGGCCGCCCTGCTCGTTTGATCATGTCCGTCCATTGGTACATGTGAGTGCCAGGGAAAACGAGTCACGGCGCTCCAATACTGAAGGACCGGTGAGGTTTCGATGGCGCTCGCCCGAGGGGTGAGGAATACGAACAACTTTTGCACCGTGGAGTCCTCAGCGGAGAAAATGTTACGAGAAACGAAGCGATCGAGACGAAGTCGAGGAAGGGGGGATGTGTTAGTTCGGCGCGCTAGAGGGACATAAGGAAGTCGCCGGCCGAGCACCGAGGGAGTGGGTCTGCAGCCGGTCATCAGACCCCGACCCTGGAGGCTCTCCAACAATCACCTTGCGCTTCGATCGAGGCCACGACAATGCCCGGAAAAGCAAGTAACAGAAAAGGTCGTATCGTTTTCTTCTCTCTCCAACGTCAGAAAATCTTTCACTCCAGCAAGCGATTATGCCCACAGAAGGTCTGCTCCGGATATGCATTCTCCCACCTCCATCGGCTCCGATCAGCCAACGTCAATCCCAAGGCTGAATCGATCGTTTACCCAGCAAAGCCACCGCGGCGCGGATCCGGTTTGGGAAATGACTTGCACATCTGGGGTTCACCCCCCACCCCCGTCGCCGTTTGCATTTAATAAAGAGCAAGCCTGTACATAGATGGATAGGCGATTCGCTCCAGGATGTTACAAGGCACAACATAGGGGTATAACCGACGATCTGGGGATATAACCGAGAGGGCTTACTGTATATATGTTCATCCAGTTTCTCGACCCTGAAAACGCCCATCATCGCCGCTCCCATCGACTTCCCGCTCGTTTCGCCTTCACACGCGTCGGGAGTGCCGCAGCCCCATCGACATGGCGCAGCTCGATGATTTGCTCGGTGGTGAATTGCTCCGGTCCTCTCAGGGACTCCTGGTTGGCCAGGTTTTCAGGTTGGAATCCTGTTTACTGTATGTATAAAACTAGATCAGGTCGACTCGTATTTCTTCACCGCATAAGCGATTCATTCCAAGTTTCGACTGAATTATCTCTTCGATGAGGGTAGAAAGGGTGTGATTTCTGGGTGTTACAACCCGTCCGCACCCAGCGGTTTGATCGACTCTGCCGGGGTCGGCATGTCACTAAAAACCGCACGACTGGCTACTCGGCCCAATAAACTTCAATAATGGGGTTTTTTGTAGAGGTAATGTGTCATTTGGGTAGGGCAGACCCGTTCACAGCAAACCCTGCTCGTGCTCGGCGGCCGATGCCTATGCGCAACGGACCATTTTACCCAATGTGCGATGAGTAAAGCCGACCAGAATTAGAGAGGAGAGGGACAGCAAGGACAATAAGACGAGACGAGGCAGTCACGATAAGGTCCCCGCGATGCAACCACGTCATATACATTCCGGATCAAGCCTCCCAAGGCTAGCTTTGGTCTTATTCGCGATGGAAACATAGATTATTACAGGACAGGATCTTGATGGAATCTCCTCATCTTATCAACGCGCAAAGGGGCCCAGGCTATAGCCCCCCATCTCGAGGAACGCCGCCTTAGATGTTCCATGAGGGGCAGCACCTTGTCTTCAGAAACGCAGCCACTGGCGTCTCCGTAGGGTATGTCAATTGATAATCTTGCAGGCAAGCGGTTTAGACATTGGGCGAGAGCCGTGAGTGGCTGGTGGATCCCTAGAGCGGAAAACGTGCATGGCCGCGTCAGAAAGTCCAGACAAAATAACTTCCCCGCTGAAGAATGCATGGCAAAGGCTGCCAGCAAAGCAGCGACTAAAGAATGTACCCACCCCTTGCTCGAATTTGCAAGTCGATACTTCCAGATTGGCAAACTGAAATCCCGTGCTAAGCGTCTGATCCTCATCCTCATCCTGGGCTGGTGCGTTGAATGTCTGGCGAACTCCCACTCGCCTACCGCAGGGAAGGACCAATATTAGAGAAGTCAATCATGAACGCTCCTAAAGGTGCTGGGTGGAGCAACCAGGTCAGTATTACTCACGAGTTCAACGTAAACATCATCGACCAGACGTAGAGAGTCGGGGTTATAATTGCAAACCAGTGAGAAACTAGATTCTTCTTGCCCTGGAGACAAGAGAGTAAAGTTTCCGCCTGAATCACGGATTAGAATGCCCACCCACCATTCCAAAGGTAAAGCACATTTTGAGGATGACACAAATAGTTGGTGGAACCGCTGCCTCAATGGTGATGTTGCGAAGTCGTGCGAGGCACTTCTGCGTCTTGCTGCTGTACGTTTTACCTCTCTGGCAAATCTTCCACAGCATAAGTACGGTGATTGCAACGTCCGTAGCTAAAATCAAACCAATGAGTGTAGGTTCCCTAGAAGTAGTAAGACCCGCTCACTTACCCACGTGAATGGAGAGTCCAGTAACCGCTAAAAGGCGTCACATGAGCCAACTATTAAGGTAATCGCAACCTCTGCCTGGGGAGGGGAGCTAGTTAATATCCTTACACAGTTTTTCGACCATCGGGTAGTTGAAAGTATCTATAGCTATAATTGCCCCGAGGAACACGAAGGTCCCAAAGCAGCAAGTCATTCCTGTCCAGCAGACTTTTAAGTCAAAAAGAACCGTTTGCCGCGGCAAGCCAGATGGACTTACCGAAAAGCAGACCTCCGAAGACAAGCTTACTGCGACCATACAGCGTGTAGCACCGCGATGCGAAGAAAAGTTGAGACACGAATACGGTGAGCCAAGTGATCAACGATACCGCAGCAGATTCCCATGAGACTCGTGCAAAGCGGCTGCGAGTTGTCAGTGGACATGAGCCCTCCCAGAATGCAAGCTCATTAGCTTACCTCCAGTCGCCATAGCTGGGGCACCATTGGTAAGATCATAAGAGATGCCCAAGCTGGAGTGAGGTCTAGAGAGACTACTGACTTGGTAACACACCAGTCCCACTCGACAATCATGATCACTGTCCACTGTCCGCTGTGTAGGATGTCATGCGAACGGTTATTAGTATGTACTCTTACGCGCCGTAACGCCATTGCCTGGCCTTGCTTACACAGACAGGAGGGTGCAGGAAACAACCAAGAGAAACAGACGTGGTGATTTGTACCCGAAAGTGGAGAAGTAATTCGCTACTTGGCTGCTCGTGACTGCCTAAAAGGTTAGGTAATGTTATTGCGCGCCGAAACCGTTCGGAAGGCCAGCAGACGAGCGTACCATCATATACGTGAAAGCAACGAGGCCCATAAACCTTATCAAAAGAGTCGTAGAGGTGAATGTAGGTACTCATTTCACCAGTGATACAGAGATTAACCAACCACGGACCCATGAACCCTTCTGGGTCAGCCTTGAGTCTTTGGACCGTATAATCAATGACTTCGGGAGGCCTGCCTATGGTTGGTTTAATCATATTCTACTGCCTACATATAGGGGTGTCGGAACGACGCTTGAGTACTTTGAAGGGTTCCAAGGGAAGTCGAGATTCGGCGGTGTTAGTGGTGAGAAATATAAGCAGAGTTCGGATTGGGAAGCAGCTAGAGGCGAATATCAAAGCGGAGCACGTAAGTAAAGCTTAAATGAGGGACGAGGGGAGAAAATGCGCCAGCAAGTGGAGGGCTGGAATATATAAGGCGGTCTTTGTCCGGGTTCGGGAGGCGGATCTAAACGTTATTGGTTGGGTGCGAGCCCCCTTTTTTGCTTGTATTTAGCAGCTTCGTAGGAGTTTGCGGTGTATCCAGAAGGCCTTCGAAGCTGGGGAGCGACGGTGCAAACTTGATAGCCCGGCGCCTGCGAGCCTGATTTTCTCCGTTGTCCACGATGGGTATCCAAATGCAGCAAATGCAGACGGTCCTTAGAACGTCTTCCAGCGGCGGTTACCAAGCCAACGAACGGCCAGATATTTGAGGCTCTCGCGTACACAAAATGCTGGAAGCCAACGTTTTAGCTGAAGCTTCCGCGCCTCTGATGGCCTGAAACATCCGCAGAGGTCTTCCTCTACCTAAGGGCCGCTCAGGGGCTCTGCGCCGTCGTTGTCAGTTCGGCGTAACTAGTCTTGACGCGGATAGGTCGTTCTTCTGTTTGTGCTGAGCAAGAGTCTTTCAGACTTGTATCAGATTAAGTAATGCTGCTTCTAGTCAAATTTAGTCGGCTTGACGTTCTTTGGGTCTCACCATGTACATGCACAGAGCGGAGCGGCTTTTACACACTGAGCTGCCAAGCACACCTAAATCCCAATTAACATGGCCAGGGAGATCATGGAACTGACGCGTTGAGGGAAGCACTACAGCTCCATATGATAGCCTCCTTGGGAGATGACTGCGGTGGGGTCACACGGAGTGATTAATCGTGCGGCGGGCAGTTCATAAAACTGAGCGCATTTAGCCTTCCGCGGAGGTGTCGGTGGCTGGTAACCACTGGTCCTGATTCAATCACAACGAGAACTCACCCCGCAATAACGGTACCCAGCCCTTGGTTCGCGGCAAATTCAAGTTCGTAAGCGTAATAGCAAGATGTTGAGATGCTGGGGGTGAAGACCCGGGGATGGTGGAGGTGGTTAGGAGAATGGAGAAGCGTATGAGTTCGGGTTAGACCACGTTTAGGTCAGAGGTCCGACGCACCGCGTGCATGGGATTATCGTATGCGGCATAGTGCTTACCGGTCTCCGTTCGCTCCAAGGCCTGGTCAGTCAAATTAATTCAATACATCGGGCTGTATTCAAAACAAAATGACCAAAACAATCCCGTAAGTGCATGCGCTGTTATCATGATTCGTCCTTTCAAAATAAAGGGCATCAAGAGCTACAAGTCTGCTCAAATATATGGGTTTCAAGATCGTCAAGGTGACAGCCTTCTCAAGCCGTCTCGAGAAGGGTCAGAGCCAGGAGCCCTCGAGAGTCGCAATTACGGAAGCCCAGCGGTGCCTGAGATAGGCCACATGACTGCCCGGTCGGTCCCGTGGCTGGAACGTCGAGATACGGGTCCTTCTGTAGTTCCCGGCTATACTGTTTGAGGGATAGACCCTGTTTTGCTGTTAAGGTGACAAGAGGTGACAGCAGCGTCCACTTGTGCATCCGGGAAGTATTGTCAGGTAGACGAGGACGACTATCAACCAAATGCACTTGACGTTAGTCTCGTAGCAACAAAATCGATCGGAAAGTTGCTGGAGCTGAGCAGCGTCAGGACTCACATCATTGTAAGTTTTCGTCCCGACTTCCTGAGGGTTCGCAAACTGGAAACCCGTGCTCATGATTAGGTCGTCACCTTGTTTTGGAGCACGCAGCTGTCGTCGAAATTTGGCTCGGCTGCAAAGCAAAGCGGCCGACCGTGGGTCATGGAAACGCATACGCAAAACCACCAGAGGGAAAGGGGACAGAAATGGAAATCATGCACGGTTGAGACTCAGATACGTGAAGGGCAGGTTGGAAAGGAAGAACACTTACGAGTTCAGTGTGAACATCAGTGACCATACGTAGAACCTGGTGGTCATCATGACGAACCAGTGGTGCGTCAGGTTGGGCTGTAATGTCGCATCAAGGATGCCGAGATGGCCTCAGCTTTCACGGAAGCTGGGGTATCTCAACGCATGGCATTCCAACGTGTGCGCTTACCAGTACCAGATAAACTATGAGGTTTAGTATTGCACAGATTGCCGGAGGAAGTGCAGCTTCAACGGTTGCGTTGCGAAGCCGACGAAGGACGTTTTCCGTGTCTGGGTTGTAGGTTTGCCCCCCACGTCTTCCCAACTTCCACAGCGTAAGACCCGTAATGGCGACATCGGTTACTAAAACATATTTATCAGCATTTGCATCGGGGAATATACAGCTGCAACCCGCGGGCCAGCGTGGGGACGCACCAAGGTTGATAGCCAAGGCAGGAGGTACTGGTTTTCAAACGAGACGAGTTAGAATCGATCCACAAGGTCTCAAGATACGCGCAACTAACAAAGTGCCTTCGGAATCGGATTAGTGTATGGAGTAATCGCGATAGACGCCCCGATCACTGTGAATAATGCCAGCGTCGTCGCCATTCCTACGACCGCAGTCATTGAATGCTAGTTAGAGCGGTGTTTTGGTAGGGGTGTGGGAGTTACTCACCGAGCAGCAGACTTGCATATACGAGTTTGCTCCGATTATACAGCAGGTAACATCGATGGACGAAGAACAATTGTGAAACGAATGCGGTAAGTCGGGATACCAGCTGTAACGCGGGGGATTGCCACGGGATCGATGCAAAGCGGCTAACGGAGATATGCCTTCAATACATGAATAAGCTGGCAGTTCTGGGCTGATTTAGCTCACTTCCAGTCGCCGAAGCTAACGTGATAGTTGATGACTGTCAGCTTCGTGAAGATCGAACTGAGGGGTAGATGATACTTACTGATAAATGAACCAATCAAACATGGCGTGTATGATCAACACCCACTGAGCCCTGCAAAGAGATATTAGAGGTTTATTTTAGCCAGCAGAGAGAGGCTGGAGACCCGTACTGACAGCGACAGCAAAATACAGGAAACCACCAAGGTAAACATACGCAGCCCCTCATAGCCAAATGCGGAAAAGTATGTCGCAGATTGAGAGGCCAGAGTGCCCTGTTGAAAGGTGGTGAGTGGATGAACATCCTAGCGGAGAGACAGCCCTATGATATACTGACCAGCATAAAGCTAATGCCAACGAGGGCCATCACCCTGAGAGGAAATGTTCCCGCAGTCGTTAACAAATATTATATATCCCGAGCTGAGAACGACGCCTCCGCGTACCATGGACCCAAAAACCCCCCTGGATCACTCTGCGCTCGCTGGGATCTCAGTTGGGCCAGCTCGGGCGACGCCCCTCTACCAAGGTGGGCCATTGCGACGGTCATCGGGAGGAAACGGACAGAAAGGAGTAAGTATGAGAAACGTTGGGAACGTTCGAGGGATGCTCTTCTGGATGTCCTAGTTGGTGGGTATCGATCCCGCTGCCAGCTTGGGGCTGTTGGTTGGTGGAGAGGCGGGCGGGTCGCTGAAAATGAGAGGTCGAAATCAAAGAGGCATATGCATGGCGCGTGGAACGGCTCGAATTTATTCTTGGTGGAGGCCGGCTGATGGGCCCAAATCCCAGGGTCCAAAGAAATTGGGTCCATCAGCCTTACCCTGAGGATTCGTCATGATAACCGCCCGGGACCCCTGTCACCGATATTTCGGGGGAACGCGAATCTAGCGAGGTGCCGTAACCTTGGGGCGGACCAACAGTGCGAATCAATCGATTCGAACACGGTCGGTTTACAATTGCTGCCGAGTAAAGTCGGAGACCCACCTCACTAGTGTGACAGCATAGCGATTTGTCCTCGGGGCCGCTGCGCCACATATAGAGGTGTGCTAAACTTGATCATCAGTCTCAGGCCGTTGATGGCTTGCGGGCAACTGGTCCATCAATCAGGCGGTGGCATATATTACGATCGGTCACTGACATGACGTAAAATACCAAAGGTGCGTAAGTCACATTCAAGCCTGCCCGATTTGGGCCGAAATATCACTTGAGCCTATCCCCGGTGACGAGAGCCCCACTGTGGATTTTAGGCACCTCGAGAATTCGGGTCTAACCAAGGGTTCGCTCAGCTCCGGAAGACTCATGGAGTTGGACCCCATTTGTACCCGATGCAACGCGGTGGCTGTTGTAAACTGAATGAAGGCGGTGTCCTCCACCCTCGACGTTTACAGGTAATAGCGCGGAGAGGTTTGAAGGTTTACTCCGAGTGCTGTTTGACTGCTTGCAATCTCACTCCAATCAGTGTACCCCTTCACTGGCGTGTATATGATTGTTTTAGGTCATTCAGTCCGCATCCAAAAAGCGTGAATCCGCCAAACGCCCTCGTTTCCAATCCATTGGGCTGCACGTGCGCGGTCTCAGACAGGTTCAATTGGAAAGCTGCCCATGCATCATGGAACTGCCACACGAACTCCAGATCGAAACCGACTTGGCGAGTCGGAACTCGGCAACGGCGCGTTACAGGAGAAGCGCTAAGACCTCCAACCCCTGCTCGTTGGTGACCGGAGCGGGGGTCCGCTCCGAGGACCCCGACTGGAGACGGCTAAACATTCATGCTAGACTCGACCTCTCAGCAGATCTTCATTTTCGACTTGGCCGCGATGCCACACGGTGCGGCGTTGAGATTGTGCGGACCCGAGACTCTGTCCCCGTGCATGCATCCCTCCATACACTCGGAAAACTGATAGAACCAGGGTAGAAGCCGGACAGAAACAGACCCATAAGGTTGCATATAACGACTGCCAAAGAAAGTATAAGAACGAAACAGTAACCTCGAAGGAAGGGAGTCAATACGGAATAGAAGCGAGACTTAATAACTATTTATAGTAAGTACATTGCTTGAGATAGGAAAGCTGAGAGATACACATGATACAACAGGTTACATATGAACGGATTGAAGACCGACCGTGGAAGCTCAACATGTATGTTCGACATCCATAGGTTTTGACGCCTTGGGTTGAGGCGAAGGTGGGACATCCTGATATCGAAACAGACCAAGAGTCAGCCTGAATACGCCAGTGCTTTTTGGAGCTGAAATGCAATACGTACGTCCCAGCGATCCAAGTCCTCTTGCAGCTCAGTTTCCCTCTCCACAAAAGGCTCAGCGTCCCTCCTCGGCCCACGACGCTTGTTCACAACTCCCAGCTGTGCGGTAAGCAACATCGGTGGCGGATCAGGAGCAAAATCGGGAACGGTTGTTGTTGATAAGATGGTATCAGTGTTACACGTATCCTAGAGCCCGAAGGGGAGTTGTCGGTTGTCAGCAGGCGCAGGAAGGGCTGGGGTGACGGAGGGGGATAAGTTGGCGGGACCGCTTACCGTGTTCCCACTTTTGACCCCTGTCACGGGCGAAAATTCGAACCTCGTGCTCATAGTTGAGGAGTCAGAGTTCGGAGGGCTGAGCTTTCGCCGGACGTCGGCTCGACTTTACCCACCCAACACGACAGGATCAAAATTTGAGCCAAACCACCACATCGAGAAACCAGCCTTGAACAGAGAGCGAAATTACTTACGCATTCAACACGAACAAGAGTGAGGAGACGTATAAGGAAGGCGTCAGGATTCCGAAGAAGGCGAAGACAAGATTCTCGCCGTGCTATAGGTGTAATCTGGTTTAGTCTCCGCCCTTCTCCTTGAGTCGTCGGATGGCCACGTACCATTGTAACGTAACAGCACATATTTAGAAAGGTAAAGACTGTGGGGGGCACTGCCGCTTCCAGAGTAATGCTCTGGAGTCGCCGGAGGCCGTCGTTGGTTTCGGGGGTGAATGCCATACCTCCCCGTCGACCGAGTTTCCATAGTGTGAGTCCGGTGATTGAGAAATCCGTGACTGGTTACCGATTACACAAGTTAATATGACGGCGAGGGAACGAACGCATAGCCAGAATGGTCGGGTGTATCGCTTACCCAGGCTCATGACTGTCGCGGGGATCGCTGAAGAGAAAGGGTAGAGCTGAGATGAGCAAGATAAGAGTTGTGCGCGCTCGGGATATAATACTCACCAAATGACCTTCCGAGTTTAAAGTTATAAGGATCGGTGGCCATTGTAACTCCGAACAATATCATCGCGATTGCGCTACTCATCATTCCTGCACGGCGTTATCGAGTGGGAGGTATCAGTCTATCGTGGTCATGCTTACGAAACGAAGTTACAGAAAGATAGAACGGGCGTACCAAAAAGAAGGCCGCCAAAGACGAATTTGTTTCGACCATACAGCTTGTAACAGCGATGTGCGAAGAAGAGTTGGGAGACGAACTCCGTCAGGGGGTTGAGCATAGGTGTAATCCAGGCTTGCCAAGGAGGTGCTGCAATGAATCTAAAATGAAGGAAGAGGGAGCAATATCAGTGTCTCATAGCGAGCCTTGATTGGAGGGGGGGAAAGGCTTACTCCCAGTTGCCGTAGCTGACAGTCCCACAAAAAGTGGTGAGCCCAACGATTTCGGAAAAGGTTCTCCGCATATCATGCTTACTGCATAATGAGACACTCCCATCCTCCGCTGACGGCTATAACCCACTGGGCTCTACGTTACGCAGCAATTCAGTCCTCCTGCCTTTTGATGGGGGGGGGGGCAGCAAGTTAGGTAACAAAAAACATGGAAACGGAGCCTAAAGTAAACACACCCAACGACACGATCCCTGAGGGGCAAAAATATCCAGTACCACTTACGTTACAAAAATCATGGACAAGGCGACTGAAGTGAACAGACCCCACGACTCGATGCCGTAGGTGCAGAAATATCGAGTAGCCTGAAGAGCCAAGATACCCTAGTAAGGAGAGTGATCCAATGAGCGACTCAAAATGTGTCTCACGAACAACAAATGAACGTACCATTAAAAAGGTATAGCATATCAAGGCCACAAACCTGCCAGGAGAAGGGAGAAGGAATCATAAAACAGGTAAGCGCG
>WSUI01000792.1:0-16189 GCA_019633595.1 Tulasnella sp. UAMH 9824
GTCTGAGGTGTCGGATTGATCTCTGTATTGCAGGTACGGGAGTTCTGAACTGCTCATATACTTTCGTACTCGATGACAGTGTCGATTGGGAGCACCTTATAGGCTCTAGCGATAGCTTTGGTGGTGGGACGTAGGGGATCAGGAGATTGGTTCGAGTGAAGGAGATATCGGATCCTGGGAAGGTGTCAAGGAGATATGCAAGGGTTTCCGGTGGACAGTGGGTGATATCAATGCGGGAGTGTTTAGTTGCTTTGGAGATTCTCTTCCCAAAGTTGTAGGGTGCTCCGTTGGCTTTGAGGTAGACGACTGGGGTGAAGACTTGAGCAGTTACTGGGTATTCGTACTGTGGTTCGATAAGGTTGAGGACTTCGAATTCTTCTTTGATGTTTCTGAGCCTTTGGAGGTACTCGAGGGTACTTGGACTAAGCTGTGGTTCTTCTTGGAGTCGTGGGGCCTTCGGCATGGACTATGGATACGAGTTGCTCGAATGAAGATTCCGCCTAATGTCAAGGTTCTATGGTGATAGAGACCGAGCAAGGCGTATCTGGCTGTGGGACTATGGGCGAAGGTCGTGGACTATGGTTATCAGAGCGAGATCACTAGGCGGGGACGCCACACTAGCACGATTGTTGAGAGGAGTTGTATTGCTGTGGTAGAGAAGTAGACAAGAGGCGGAATGAGGAACAAACCTCCTCATTCCGCCATACTTAAATACTAAAGAGTGGCTGTACCTAGAATACCCTAGAGTGGTAAAGAATGTGGTGGAATACGATGGAAGAGATTACGCATCGCATGAGTAAGAAAGGCATGGGTGCAATGAGGGGATGAGTAAGGAATGTGTGGTAGTGGTGAGGCGTTGGGCGATCGGAGAGGATGTGGGGAAAGAGTCATGTGGTGGGGAAACGCGGGGCACGTGACCGCAGATGTGACGAGGTCGTCACAATTGTTATCTCATCCTCGACTAACTATAGCCTTTCCTCGGAATTCAAATGTGTCGGGATATCCGATGTAGATGGATACTAGGCAACTCGCACCCAAGATTTAACTAATTACAAATTTTGACCTAGGTTAGGATCTCCATAAATCAGGAGTTTTGGCCGGAGCAAAGCCCGGCCGTCTTGTCGGCTTGATCCATAGCGGATGCCGACGCTTCCTGAATAATCTGAAGTCTGAGTGATTGTTTCTGGTTAAGCGCAGAATGGGTTCCAGAACTTACCTGGCTTGTAGACCACTGGATTCTACCGTAAATCTTAAGGGCATCCGTGCAATATGACCTCAACTTAGCGGGGGCCCGTTGCTGGAGGCATGCGCCCATCAAACATCCCAAGGCTCTCACTTCGCCATTGTAGTCGGAAATAGCAACGGAAGTTTTCCGCACTTGAGTAAAATGCTCTGTCGCCAGCTCCAGCCGTCCTTCAAGAGTGTGCAATGTCCCAAGGCTACGTAACGCGGATGCCTCGCCAACCCCGTCACCCGCACGCGAGAATAGAGACCAAGCGAGGCGATAAGAGTCCTCAGCCTGTCTGTATTTGCTCTGAACGAGGAACCTTCTTCCCAGGTCATGGAGAGCCGCTGCTCGACGAATGTCATCACCCGTTGGCCCAAATGCAAGTCCGACTAGGAGTGGTGATGCCAACGTAGCGCTGTACTTTGATCTAAAGCTAGATATGCACGCCAAGGCCTCCAAGGCCTCCGCCCGAAGTTTGTCGTGTTTAATCCGGACCGCGATAGTAAGAGGTTGAGTGAGAGATTCCTCTGCCTGGAGATAATTGCCTCTAAATTTGTATAGTCGGGCGAGAGTTAAAAGGATTGTTGCTTTGTGCCAGTGTAGACCAGCGCGATTATATGCCGCAAGGGCGTCACAAAACGATAATTGGGCTTCCTCGTATCGTCGCTGCTCTTGTAACAGCAGTCCCAAGCTATGAAGGGAGTGGTCCGCGCCCAGAGGATCGCCGGCACGAGAAAATGTGTCATAGGATTGCCTGATTTCCCGTTCATTTCTTAATGGTTCAGGGGAGGTGGGTCCCAGCATGAGCAGAGCGTTCGCCGCTGCCTCAGAGTGACCGAGGCGAGAGAGAATGTCGTGAGCTTCTTTCAAAACCTTCCCCACCTCCTGTTTCCTCGACTGACCACCGTAGACCGCTCCAAGCCAAAGTAATGCGTTTGCCTTCCCCGTATGGTCACCAATGCGAGAGTGAATGTCATGGGCTTCTTTCAAAACCTTCTCCGCCTCCTCCTCCCTCGACTGGACACTGTAGACCAATCCCAGACAGATTAATGCGTTCGCCTTCCCCTCATGGTTACCGATGCAAGAGTGAATGTCGTGCGCTTCTCTCGAGGCTTTTTCTGCGTCTTGGATCCTCGAATGACGACGGTAGATTTGTCCCAGACTGAGCAAAGCGTTCGCTGCTTCGGCATGGTTGCCGAGGCGAGAGCTGATGTCGTACGCATCTCTGAAAGCCTTCTCCGCCTGCGCGTCCATCGAACGACAAAGGTAGGTCTCTGCCAGACAACCCAACGCCTTCGCCACACCGCTGTCATAGCCGACGCGAGAGCAGCTCTCGTACGCTTCCCTGAATTCCTCCTCCTCCTCCTCGTATCTCGACTGGGTCTTGTAGACGTTTTCTGGACCACCTAAGCCTCGTGACGCACTGCAGTAGCCACTTATGTGATAGGAAGTCTCGAGCATGTCTTCAAGCGTACGCGTGCTCCCCCTATCTTCATCCGGGCGGGTTCTCCGCTGAGCATAGTAGAGCTCGCCGAGGTTGGTCAGCGCGTTTGCCCCACCAAGGCCATGGCCGGCGCGAGAGTGAATCTCGTGCAAAGCTAGAGTTTTCTTCCGGACGATGGCCGAGTTCCATGTCGATCAGGTCGTATGAGAGTACAAGCTTGCTTGAGCGCGGTCGCTGCTGCCAAGGAGGAAAGAACAATCTGCCTGATGTGACAGAGTGTCGGTGGACGTCGGTGGCTTCTTGGAAAAAAGTGGTTTAGCAAAGAGTTTGGAGGTGAGAAGTGCTCACGCTCAGGGCATCAACAAAGTCACATCATCCTCGAGCACCTCAGATCAACGACGAATCGTGAAGGATGCCGGGGGTGTTCGGTTGATTGCGATTGTCCCTTACAAGGTGAACGCGTTCACGACGGTCTATCTTCATATGATGTGTACCCTAGAAGGTTACAGCCTTCAGAATGAGTACAATTGTGATCAATAAAAGTTCAAGTCAAGCAAGACGCTATCCCGTGCTTACGAATGTACTGCCGTCCCTCATATCCGTGGTCCTGCACGGGTTGGCCCGACATGACATCCAGGGAGGCAAGTAGTCGTGTTGGTCGTTTCGGCCTTCTGAAAAGCTAAGCCTCGCAGTTATACGGTGGAAGTAGTGTTCGGTCTGACGTGAACTGTGCTTCCTGAGCTGAGCCAGGGGGATCCGCGCTTGCGTCAGGACTCGGCGCTGACGGTGTCACGGTGAGGGTGGAGTCGCAGGCGTCGGGCATGAGCAAGCAGCTCGAGGCCAAATTGAAAAAGTAGAACAGTACACTGGAGAGTGATGCGTTTTGAGTGGTGAAGGAGCGGAGAAGGCGCTCTGTTTGTCGAATGTTGAAGACGTCGCCGGGCAGAGATTGCAGTTTGGGTTGAAATTCTGGCGCGCCATTGCTCAAGCGAGACAAACAGAGGTCCCGTTCATCCCCACCAAAAAATACAAACTTCCAAGCCTCGTACGTATGTTTACAACGAGGAAGATATGTGCAGCGCATAAGCTAAATAACCAGCTTTCTGTTCTCGCTGAGTGATATGATGCCTCACCTCACGTCGCTTTCTCGCAGATATGAAAACATCTTCTTGGTTTGCATATGTCTTCCGTCATATAGCATTGTCACAAAGGGTCCATAGTGACTGTGATACAATCTCTCAAGCTGAACTGTGGGATGTTCACGGCAGCGCACGATCTAGGACCCAGGGGTAACATAGCGCGATTCGATTGCGTCAAGGAGACGGCCTTGAATGAACAACCGCATCACTCTCGATCCGCCTGGAAATTCGAAATCCACTTATTTAAATTTAGTGCTTCGTTCAGCCGGGTCCCTTCAAGTCCTGTCATTACCGAAGCGTACTTTGTTTGTCCCAATTCCAAAAAGTCAACGTGACCTTTCACGACCTCTACGGCAAACTCCGCTCAATGTGCCGGTCACGCTGGCTCCGCTGAGAGTTTTATTTAAATTTCTAGGCCTGTGCTTTCCCCTCTTTCAATCGGCTCTAATACCTTCTGCGACAGTTCACTTCCGACAACACCCTCGACATCGCCACTCTCGCGTCCATCATCAAATACCCCACACCTTGGTCAACTTAACTCAGATCTCTTCCTAGGGACCGAGCAGTACAGGTAAGTCGAAGGCACCTTGAACCACCCACTCCAATTCGACAAGCCGATATCGTGGTATCGGACGGTGGATTCTGGCGCAGCTGACGCCGTACGTGGGGTGACTGTGGTGTGGTTTGGCTGTCTTAGCCTGAGTACACTCGCATCACATTACTGTAATATTTACTTTGCATTCATAGTAATCGCTTTCCTTCGTCGGGGGGGCAATCCGATGCTGTGAGTCACGGGTTTCCTCCAATCAATCTCGCATGAAAATCGCGTCTGCTACCTCGTGGCTTCACCACTTTCTAGTCTTGTCTGTTTCTCGTATTCCCTATTTAGCCGTCTGGCTCCAAGAGAGCAGATAACTTAACTTAGAAGTTCACAATCGGAGGTTAGGAATCGCCTCACACATCCGCCCCAAATCTTCCAACATGTGAGGCGTACAGATTTCATTGCCTATCCGAGACTAACTATTGTACAATTGTCGGAAAGCCTCATCCGTCTCCTCGTCCCTCAACTGAGAAAACTAGACATCTCCTAGATCGTCATCCAACACGAGGAACTGGCCGAGGTCATCACCGCTATAGGAAAAGACTTCATGTGCGTACCCCAAGAAGGTCCGCGATTCTTCATCCCTTGACTGAGAATAGTAGACCTGTGACAGATTGAGTAACGCGTTCGATGCACTGAGTTTGCTGCCGATGCGAGAGTGAATCCTGTACGCTTCTCGGAAAGCCTTCTCCGCCTCGTCGAATCTCGACTGAGCCTGGAAGATTTCTCCTAGGCGCTCCACCGTCTCTGCGGTATTGAAATCAAAACCAATGAGGGAGTAAATGTCGTGTGCTTCTCGGAAAGCTTTCTCTGCCTCCTGTTCCCGAGACTGCACATTATAAACATATCCCAGGGTGCGCCACGCGTTCGCCGCACCGAGGACATTGCTGATGCGAGAGTGGACCTCGTGCGCTTTTTTCAAAGCCTTCTCCGCCTCCTGGTATCTCGACTGAGCATGATACATCTCTCCTAGGTTGTCCAACGTGTCCGCCGTAAAGACGTCGTTGCCAATGCGTGAGTAGATGTCGTACGCTTTTCGGAAAGCCTCCTCTGCCTCCTGATCTCTCGACTGAGCACGATAGATTTGTCCTAGGGCCATCAACGCTTTTGCTGCACTGCAGCTCTCGCCAAGGCGGGAATGAATGTCGTACGCTTTTTGGAAACCCTTCTCCGCCTCCTCGTTTCTCGACTGAGCACGGTAAACCTCTCCCAGATCGAACCAAGAGTTCCCCGCATGGAGAAAATCATCGATACGGGAAAGGATGGCATGTGATACCTTCAAGCATCTCTCCGACTCCTGATTCCTTGACTGAGCACGGTAGGTCTGTCCCAGACCGAGCATCGCATTCGCTGCACCGACGTTATTGCGGATGCGAGAGTGAATGCCGTGGGCTTCTCGGAAAGTTTTCTCCGCCTCGTGATATCTTGACTGAGCACGATAGGCCCCCCCTAGGCTGTTCAACGTGTTCGCTGTGCGGAGACTGTCGCCAATGCGGGAGTAAATGCCGTGTGCTTCTCGGAAAGCCTTCTCCGCCTCCTGGAATCTCGACTGACCATCCAAGACCTCTCCTAGGCTTTCCAACGTATTTGCCGTGCATTTATTGTTGCCAACGCGAGAGTAAATGTAATATGCCTCTTGGAAAGCCTTCTCCGCCTCCTGGATCCTCGACTGAACACTGTAGACTTTTCCCAGGCCCCGCAACGTGTTCGCCCTACCGAGATCGTAGCCGATGCGGGAGTGAGTCTCGTGCGGGTCTCTAAAAGTCTTCTCCCCCTCCTGGGTCTTAGACTGATAATAATAAACCAGTGCCAGACCATCCACCGCGTTTGCTGCACCGAAGTCGCTGTCGATGCGAGAGTGTATCTCGTGCGCTTCTTTGAAAGCCTTCTCCGCCTCCTGTAGCCTTGATTGTGCACTGTAAATCTCTCCCAGGCCGGTCAGTGCGTTTGCCACACCGAGGTCATGGCCTATGCGAGAGTGAGTCTCGTGGGCGTCTCTCAAATTGTCCTCCGCCTCCAGATATTTCGACTGAGCACAATAAACCATTCCCAGATCGCACGACGTGCTGGCCACCCCGATGTCATGGCCGATGCGGGAGTGAACACCGCGCGCTTCCATGAGAACCTTCTCCGCCTCCTGATACCTCGACTCAGCGCGGTAGATCTCCGCCAGAGCTTGCAGGGCGTTTGCTGCACCGGGATCATTGCTGATGCGAGAATGAGTCTGGTGCGCGTCTGTCAGAGCGTTCTCTGCCTCTCGATACTTTGAATGAGCGCAGTAGATGTTTCCCAGACCGTACAAAGCGTTCGCAGTACCGACATCGTTGCCGATGCGAGAGTGAACGTCGTACGCGTCTCTCAGCGCCTTCTCCGCCTCCTGGTACCTCGACTGGACACCGTAAATACTTCCTAGAGCGTCCATCGCGTTTCCCCAAGTCACATGATCTTTCGTCCGAAATGCAACATCCATAGCAGACTTGTAATGAGACTCGGCCATCACTCGGTTGTCCTGGGTCTCATACATCACACCTAGCTGCAGTAACAAAAACGCCGACCGTATTTTCGGGAGGCCAGGGATGCAGCCCGAGGGTACTACAGAGGGCTTATGCACCACTTTGTCAGGAATTGACACAATAGTCCCGCCTTGAAGCACTCACCATCGAATTGACTCTTCGCCGGAAGTTGTCANCACCTATGCGTTCTGCTGGATCTGATATCCAGCAATCGGACATTAAAGCGCAAAGCCCGAGAACATGCGACAGCTGGGCGTCCTCCTGGATCTTTGGCAATTTTCCTGCCATAACGTGTGCTATCACCGTCTCGCCCCGGGGTAGCTCTTCAAAGGGTATCTTCCCCGTGACGATCTGTTGAACATCACGAAATGTATAATCGGAAAACGGATCAATAGTCTGTCAACCCTTGCGTACTCACTTCCCAACAGATCCACCCAACAGCCCACATGTCACTCGGTAAACCCTTCGCCTCTTCGAACAGCACTTCAGGAGCCGCCCAACGGAGAGTACCCAGGGGCCCTGTTAATGTGAGGTCTAACGTTGTTTGGTTGAATTCGATCTCCAATTCGTGAATGATGTCGCCGTTCACCGCATGATTAATAGGCCCTTCCGAGGTCGTGGGCTCTGTCACATTCCCACTCGGTAGGCTCCGGGCCGATCCGAAGTCGATGATAACCGCACGGTGACCTGAGTTAACTAGGATATTCAACTGGGCGGCCAGTCGATTAGTATAGGTCTGCCTTCGAACGCAATTCGATCAACTCACAGACTTAAGATCGCCGTGGCAAATCGGAGGTTCTCTGGTGTGCAAGTACTCCACCCCTGCAAGCACGTCTTCGATCTGGCCCGGAAACAGTTAATAAGACTCGAAATTTTCCTGCTTGACTCAGACTTACCAGTGAGATACGCTCGGGAATATCCCACTCCCCTGCTTGCAGAAACTCACGGACGTTTCCGTTCGCTTCCCAAGGTACGGCGATCCATGCAACACCCTTCTTCATATCTTCAACAAACCCAAAGAGGTGGACAATGTTAGGGTGTGCCAGCTTCTCCATTATGCTAAGCTCGTTAATGAACGACTTATCAGGTGGAGTTAGAACACCGAGAGCCCAATGTGCAAAGGGTTCGACGACACCTTGAAAATTTTTACAGATTCTCTGTCATCCTTACGATCCCATTCGAACTTCTTAATTGCGTAGCCAAAGTTGAGAATTTGCTCGTAAAGCTGCTTAGGGAACCGGGTAAAGAGGCCTTCATGAGGAATAATAGTCGCGATCACGATGGTGCCTTGCCCGCCCTTCATCTTTGGTACACTATCAATCGTCTTGATTCTTTCGGGCTCAATTCGGTATCCTTCCATCCCGTCAAGAATTTCTCGCTTCAATGTCTCGCTTTAGTCGCCGCTTCCACATTTAATACATATGCGGAACTCACGGCCTTGGCATACGGGTCGAGGATCTCCGCGCTCTTGGGTCTCAGGTCTTCCGCCATGCAAAGTCAAGTAAACTTCTGCCGAAGGCGGTAAACGCGAAGAAAGTACGGAGGATTAATGCGACGAATGTTAGCAATGAAGGGCAATGAAGGGGACTGATTCCTAGAGGGTTAGTGTCACAGCCTCGGCAAGCTCAAGCTTCGGGTTTTAAAGTCGAGAGCGTGGTTTACGAAAGCTCTTATCCCGACAGTTTGGTGAACAGTGGTCATCTGCACGCTCGCTCGGCGCAATTGTTACCCCCTCACCCCCAGAACGTGTTGTCTCTCGCAAAATTTGCTCAATCAAGCACCAACATTGCAATAGCAGAGCGCAGTCGGCTGACATGGCCACAGCCTTGCCGGGTGAAGATCTTCCCGAACACGCGAATGATTCGCTCTTGAAGAGTCGCTGATGCAGGTCTTTTTGCCTCAAGGTGCCGTGGGCAAGAGATAAGAGTGGGGTGCCGCGCGATGGAACATTCCAGTCGACTTGATCTTGCTTCTCTCAGTTACAACCTAATATAGACCCCAGTGCACCTCCGCTACGCCACCCGAGATAACGAATCTTAATCGACCCCCAAATGAGGGGAGTTAATTAATCTCTGCAACATCATGCATCAGAAACACGAACGCTGAGAACTTCCGGCTCTCCGACGCTCGTTTGCCTAACCAACCTGGATATCGAATTACTTCTAAACTACACTCTAGCCACGCTTCGAATTCCGCCTCAAACCAGCCGGATTGATCACGTAGCCTCACATCGGGGGAAGTGCTCAACTTACGAGTGCGCTGGCGTCGGCTCGCCCCGCATTGGACGTGGTACGGCCCGACCTAATCTCGAAAGACAGTACCATCACACTCGAACATTCGACGGTCAGTGTCGAAGTGCCATCAAGGAACGGAATTCGTGATGGACCACGGGACCTTGCTGCTAGAATGAGCGACGTCAACGTTATGCAGGAAGGTTGGGAGCAAAGTTGTACACGTAGTTATTGGAGTAAATTATGTAAAATAATTCCTATAATAGGGCGTGGGCAGGGTACTGAGTTTGGAGCAGGATCAGGGTGTTAGCGGCGTTATATGCTGGGTGTAGTCGCTTGGAGACGTCGGCCCCACAGGATCAACCACGTCAAGACTCATCCATCCCAGCGCAAATCAGCCTGCTAGCTCGAGCCGATCGTCATTGTCGCTGCGCCGCAGCGACTTCACGACCCTCATAACACCATACGCGTCGCCTCACCTCCCCGATCGTCTGCAACCTTGACAGCATTGGCCGTCCCTCTAACCCGAAGCTGCGCCTGCATGTTGCAGAGTACCCACGCGTTGGGTAAGACGATCGAACCCAATGGCGGACGTCTAACAGTATCAACTTTCGAGTTGGCGGGGGCGAGCCAAAGTTGCCTTTGTCTTGATGTCGACGAGTCGGCCAGGGTCCGAAAGAATCCTATTAAGTCGTAAGTTTGAGAACTCCCTCGAACGTCGGTACTCTCCGCGACTCTTAAGGGTTGTGCGGACGGCTCCGTCTCATGTCACGTAGCATCCCAGCTCCTGGGTGTTCCACGCATCGACTGTGTGGATGGAGAAAGGCCGTTCGTTCTAAAGCTTGACCTGATACGCAGCTTTCCCTGCCTTCGAACACAGGGTTTTCGATCTTGGAGGTGCTTTGGATGGGTGGGGCATTGCAGTGGAAAGCGGCGACGGGTTCAGTCCGCGTCGAACAGGCGGTTTGCCAGATGCTGAAACGAGATTAGGTTCAGATAAGAATAAAAAGGGTAGATGAGCTGTCATTAAAACACGTACGAGTCCTCAAGCGTCTCTCCGTCCTTCGCTCGGGGTTTGTTTCGGTGAGAGCGGTAACGGACTTGCGCCAGGCGATGGGGGGGAACGATGATACTTTCGTCCATACGTCCAGAGCAACAGGTCTCCTCTCGACGATACCCCTCTCCCTGCCCATTGCTTTTCAGGTCGCGGATATAGAGAAGGAAGGAAGTGGTGACGATGGCAGCCGAGAACGCGCCAGTACCCCGTCCTGTCCAGCCGTTCCGGCAGTCCACCTTCCAAGTGGCTGTATGAGGCTAACCGCGTCATGATCCTCCGTCCGTCGCAATGAAAGGAAGATCCTCTTTCCCCGAAGGAACACTTATTCATCGAGGAGTGAAACGTTCCTCGACTTCCCCACATCCAAAGGTGGTAGTCCCTGAGAGGCGGTCTTCGTACGCTCAGCGCAACGTCACGAAATTGAGAAGCTTGCAAGGCGGTTGAGCGAAAGTGCGTTTCTTGGTGCGACGACGAATTCAGGTGGGCGAGAGAAGATCCTTCTTTCCGCACACAAACGGATGTGAAATGTTGACCGCGAGCTGTTCGAGCCACAAAAGAATGGAGATCGGGCCCAAGAGCAAGGTATTCCAGTCCGTATAATGTATGAGATTGCAAGTTAAAAATTAATTGTGTGGAAATTTATACTATAGCGACCAAAACTCACAAAATGGAGGTACTTTCGCGGAGACGGCGACTCCTCCCCAGCCGTGATACCACTTTGGACCAAGCGAAACTGCAATTTCGGTGATACACTATGCCTTGGCGCCAATCCTCCATCACGTTTTGGTATCCCGTTCGGATCCCACGATAGTTCGTCTTCCGCCGACAGCGAGGCATTGGGTAGCCCCTCCAGTGCTTCGGTAAAGCTGATGTTTTGTTCTTGACAACGGCCAAGTTGAGTGTGGATCAAGTCGCAAAAGGATGCTAAATTTGCTTGAGCACAGTCGCGGCTGCCAAGGCGGAAAGAACGAGGTGTCAGAAAATGTAGGTGGACGTCAGCGTCTACTTGCAAAAAGCGGACTGGCAAAGAGTTTGGCGTTGAACAGAGCTCACCTCACGGATTCGATAAAGCCGCATCTTCCTCGCGCATTTTGAGTCAACGAGCAAATCTTGAAGGTGAGGGATGCTGGGCGTTTTCGGTTGATTACGATTGTCCACACCGCACAAGGTGAAGGCGTTCACCCAGGCCTATCGTCATATGATGTGCAACCGAGGAGGTTACAGCTTTCAAAGTGGGTACAAGAATGATCAAGGAAAATTCAAATCAGACATGAGGCTGTCCTTTGCTTACGAACGTGCCCTGTATGTACCCTCGCATTCGTCCTCCCAGCACGCGTTGGCCGACTTGACATCCAGAGAGGCCAGCAGCCGTGATGGCCGTTAAGGCCTGCTGAAATGCTATGCCTTGCAGTTATACGGTGGAAGTAGTGTTCGGTCTGACGTTCCCCGTGCTTCTTGAGCGAGACGCGTTTGCTTCAGGACTCGGACCTCCCGGTGGAGTCGCAGCCATCCAGGGGGGAGCCAGTAGTTCGAGGCCAAATTGAAAGAGCGAGGCAGAACTCTGGAGAGCGATGCGTCTTGAGTGGTGAAGGCGCGGAGAAGGCGTTCTGCTTGTCGAATGTTGGCCGGAGACGTCGTCGCGGCAGGTATTGCAGTTTGGGTTGAAATTCAGGCACGCCACTGTTCAGCCATATAGACAAATAGAGGTCCAGTTGATCCGCCTCGACCAAACAATAAGCTTCCAAGTCTCGTACGTGTGCGTACTACGTGGAAGGTATCGCACACTGGCACGCTAAAAAGCCGGCTTTCTTTCCTCGCTGAGAGGTCATATGATGTCTCATCTCACGTCGCTTTGTCGGAGAGATAGAAACCATGTTCTAGTATTCTGCATATGTCTTCCGCTGTATAGTGCTGTCCTAGAGGGTCCATAGTAGTTACGACACTGTCTCTCGAGTTGAGCTGTGCGCTCTACCCAGGATGTTCACGGCAGCTCACGACCTAGGGCCCAGGGGGCAACATAGCCGAATTCGATTGCGTCAAACAGATGGCCTTGAATGAACAACCGCATTACTCTCGATTCTCCTGGGAATTCGATATCCCCTTATCTAGTGCTTCGTTCAGCCTGGTTCGGTCAAGTCCTGTCCAATATTGAAGCGTCAACGTCCTTTGTTTGTCCCAACTCCAAAAGGTCAACCTGAACCTTCACGGCCTCAACAGCCAACTCCGCCCAATGCCACGCTCTCTCCGCTGAGAGTTTCATTTGAATTTCTAGATGCTTCTATTGGACCCTAATCCCGGCTCCGACAACCTCATTTCCGAGTACAGCCTCGACATCGCCGCCCTCGCGTGCACCATAGAACAACCCCACACCATGGTGAACTTACAGTAACTCAGGTCTTCCTGGGCAACGAGCAGGACACCGAACTTGAATGCAGTTTAGACCCGCCACGTGTACCCCTATCTGACCGCCTGATATCATCGTTTTAGGCAACGGATGCTCGATTTCCATTGTGGGGGCATATCTATGTAGCTTGCCTGGCTCAGCTTGATCGCTCTCACAGCGCATTACTACCTACGGAGCTTCATTATATATATAGTCACTCTCCTCAATTTGTCAGGGGGCGACGTAGCAAAGGTTCAACGTGGCAGCGCAACACGGTATGAAACGATGTTGATCCACCTCGCTCTGCATCAGCCTTTGTTGACGCTTTCGATGTTCACATTACTTTATGGCTTGGATTTTCGTTATTTTAACGCAATTTAGGAGCACTTATTAGTGTGTTCTCGTTACGCTGGGTAGCCGGCCACTGTGGGAAGCCACGGTTGGATCCTCTCCCCAAATTGGGCTCGCGCAAAAATCCCGCATGCGACCTTGTGGATTAACGAAATTGGAACGAGGTGCTGCTCTGGTATTAATCCTGCTGTCTCTCAACGTTGGGCTGCGGAGGACCAGATCACTTGATATGGAAATTTCCATAGCCGGCGAACGGGAATTCTGCCTCGCTCAAAAGACAATTCATTTATATTCATGAGGGATAAAGAACTATCGAAACCCGAGAAAGATTTGGTTTTGTGAGGGCACATAGCGAGGCAGGATTTGATGCAGTTCTCCAACTTGTCCAGTGAAGACGTGTGGAAGGCAGGGGTAGAACGCGGACCGCCCAAGGGTCTGGTTGAGTGAGAGGAAGCAAGACAGAAAACAGCATATTCAAAAGAGCTAAAGTCGCTCCAACGCTTACACAAACCGGAAAGAGTGGGAGTTCAAGATATCGAGCAAGTAGAACGAGCAAAGCGCGAGGGCCAAGCGTACGGTCGACAGTCTGGAGGCTGTCCTAGAAACGTTTTGGCGACTTCAGGGAAAAGACTGATTCGGTCTGGTAGACTCCGTCGTTGTGAGTTTAGCCTTCTTAGTAGCGGGGGCACTTGCTGAGGTATCCTGATCCAAGTCGTCGTTGGATCCAGCCTGCATTCGCAGTCCATACGGTGAGACTGGGACCTCAAGCAATTGATTGAGTTGCATACCTTTCTCTTTGTGCCTCGACCAGGAGCAGAGGAAACAAAGCTTATTGAGACGGAGGCAGGCTCTTGAAGTATGGCGAGGTCAGCTTGATTTCCCGTGAATGATAACCCTTCCTGAATAATCGAAAGTTTGAGGGGTTATGCTTTTCAAGGCGAGTGGGATTCACACTGACCTCGCTCGTGGACCACTGTGCTGTATCGTACATCTTGAGGGCATCCACGCAATATGACCTCAATTCAGCGAGCTTTCCTTGCTTGAGGCACGCTCCCATCAAACATCCAAGGGCCCTTAATTCACCACCGCGGTCAGAAATATCAGCGGAAATGCTACGCGCTTGAGCGAACAGCTCCGACGCTAGGGCAAGCCGTCCTCGAACGGTGAACAAGGTCCCCAGGTTACGCAACGCGGATGCTTCACCACGCCCGTCACCCGTACGGGAGAATATGGCCTGCACACGGTAAAAGGAGTATACCGCCTCGAGGTATCTCCTTTGAACGAGGAAGCTTTTCCCCGCGACATGGAGAGCCACGGCGACACGGATGTCATCGGCGGTTCGCTCCCAGGCAGCTCCAACTTGGAGTGGCGCCGCCAATGTCGCGCTGTACGGCGATTGATAGCGAAATATCTCCGCCAAAGACGACAAAGCAATCCCTTGAATCCCTTCGTGCTTGATCCGAACTCCAATGATAAGTGCCTCGGTGAAAGATTCCTCTGCCAGAAGATAATCGCCCATAATCTGGTAAGTTTGAGCAAGAGGGATTAATGTTTGTGCTCGGGGAAAGCTTGAGCCAGCACGATCGAATGCTTCAAGAGCGTTACGGAACGATGATCGGGCTTCTTCATATTGACGCTTCTGGCTAAAAAGGGCTCCAAGGGACCTAAGGGTGGCGCCTATGCCCAAAGGATTACCGATACGGGAATGGATGCCATGCGCTTCTCTCAAAGCCTTCTCGGCTTCTTGGTTCTTCGACTGGGTACGATAGAGGTCTCCCAGGCCGTTCAACGAATTTGCCAGACCGACGTGATTGCCCATGCGAGAGTGAATCTCGTGCGCTTCTCTGAACGCCTTCTCCGCCTCCTGGTTTCTCGACTGAACACGGTAGATCTCCCCCAGACTGTTCAACGCATTCGCTGCACCGAGGTCATAGGCGGTGCGGGAGTGAATCTCGTGCACTTCTTTGGAGGCGCTCTCGGCCTCCCGCATCCTCCACTGCATAAAATAAATATTTCCTAGATATTCCAGCGATATTACCATGCCGTCGTAATTGCCGATGTTGGAGTGAATCCCGTATGCTTCGCTCAACGCCTTTTCCGCCTCTCGGTTCCTGCACTGAACACGATAGATTCCCCCTAGACCGTTCAACGCGTTCGCCACTCCGAGCTGACAGCCGATGCGAGAGTGAATCACGTGCGCTTCTTTGAACGCCTTCTCCGCCTCCTGGTACTTCGAGTGAGAACGGTAGATACTTCCCAAACCGTCCAACGCGTTCGCCACACCGATGACATTGCCAATGCGAGAGTGGATCTCGTGCGCCGTTCTGAAGGCCTTCTCTGCCTCCTGGTGCTTCGATTGCTTGCGGTAGATCCTTCCTAGACCGTCTATCGCACTCGCTGCACCAAGGTCACGGCCGATGCGGGAGTAAATTTCGTACGCTTCTCCGAGGGCCTTCTCCGCCTCCTGGTACCTCGCTTGATTACGATAGATCATTCCTAGACAAAATAATGCGTCCGCCGTACCGGAGTCATTCCGGATGCGGGAGTGAATCAGGTGTGCTTCTGTCAACGCCTTTTCCGCGTCCTGGTACCTCGACCGAGCATGGTGAATCTGTCCCAGACCCCTCAACACGTCCGCCGCACATTTTTCATCGCCCATGCGAGAGTAGATCTCGTACGCTTCTCTAAAAGCATCTTCTGCCTCCTGGTTCCTTGACTGAATATGGTAGATCTCTCCCAGACCACCCAACGCCCTCGCTGTACCGAGGTCACAGCGGATGCGAGAGTGAATCTCATGCGCTTGTCTGAGGGTGTTCTCTGCCTCCTGGTTCTTCGACTGAGCGCGGTAAATCTCTCCCAGACTGTTCAACGCATTCGCTGCACCGAGGTCATAGCCGGCGCGGGAGTGAATCTCGTGCGCTTCTTTGAAGGCACTCTCCGCCTCCTGCATCCTCCACTGAACAAAGTAAATATTTCCTAGATCTTCCAATGACATTACCATGCCGTCGTAATTGCCGATCTTTGAGAAAATTCCGTATGCTTCGCTCAACGCCTTTTCCGCCTCTTGGTTCCTGCACTGAACACGATAGATCTCCCCTAGACCGTTCAACGCTTTCGCCACTCCGAGCTGACAGCCTATGCGAGAGTGAGTTCCATGCGCTTCTATGAACGCCTTCTCCGCCTCCTGGTACTTCGACTGACAACGGTAGATACTTCCCAAACCGTCCAACGCGTTCGCCACA
>WSUI01000793.1:0-16188 GCA_019633595.1 Tulasnella sp. UAMH 9824
CCCTCCCAATCCAAGCCCTCGTTCAGTTCAGCGGACGATGTCTAGCTCTTGCGATTACACGAAGCAGCTCACCTTTGATGGTAGAGTCTCGCTCTTCGTGCGTAGGACGAACGCGTTCTCGTGCGGAACGACTTCGATCTGACTGCGAAATTTTCTTCGAATTCCACAGATTATTGTAGAGGTTCGCCATTCATCACGTGCTGACCGGAGAGGATGAAGTGCTAACGACGATGCTTATCCCACTAGGCTGCTCTCCTTTCAGTTGCGGTTGGGATTCTCCTGCTCTACGTCCTCGTGCGTCCTCGTCCTCCGTGTGCCCTCGCTCAACCACACCCCAGTCCAGCTTACCTCCAATTCACCTAGTTCAATGTGGTCCGCAACCACCTCCGCCCATCGACCTTACGCGGCAGTCAACCATGGCGCTTCATCCGCACGGCAACCGACTATTACTTCTTCAATTTACTATTTATGGACCCCATCCAGGCCCTCGGTTCGGTTCTACACATCAAATGGATTGGTCAGGGACACGTTGATCCGGGAGCTTACTGCCGGGCACAAGGTTTCTTCAAGCAATTCGGCGACGTTGCCGTCGCGTTGAGCACCATGGTCATCGCTGCTCATACGTTCGCCGTTTGTTCTTGAGGTGGAAGGTCCCCTGTCTACCAAGTGGCTCCCTCTGGGGGTTGTCGGTTTGGCTGTTTTTGATCCTCTGCACGGCCACTCCATCAGCGACCTTGGGGAGCTACTACTATCCAACCACATACTGAGTGAGTTTTCCCTCTCTCTTCCGTGTTGTTCAAAGACGAGGTTCTTTTCGGGGATCTAACACGTCGCACCCGCATCTGCTTCAGTGCTGGATTAATCCAGAATACGACCATCTTGAGTATGGTCTAGAGTATTATATACTCTGGACCGTCGATGAGTTGTTTTTCCAAATCCTTCAAGTCCGTCCAGTCCCACTAATTCGCCTTCCTCTTCTCCTTTCCAGCCATTTCCGGTTTTGTCCTTAACGTTCCCCTATTCTGGCGCCTCTATCGAACGGGCAAGAACTAACCCGAGCACCGCCGCCAACAAGTCCATATCGCCAGACAACTCCTCGCGTATCCGATCGCCTACGGTATGGCCTTGTTCCTCCGACTTCCTAACCTTCACAACGCTAATACGCATTTTCTACATTACAGTGGTCGTGATTACGCCAATGTCCGTCGTTCGCAAGCTCCAATTAACCCCCCCCAATCCTATCTCGTCACCCCATCTCTGGTCGGCTTCGCCGGGGTCTTCTTCGGGTTGAACGGGTTTATCAACGCCCTGATCTACATGATCACCCGCCCATCTATCCTCGGCTCCATGCTCTCCACCTTCCGATCCAGCAGGGCAACCCTACGGCGGGTGCAGCAAGGGGCAAGAGCGGAGCAGCCGGCAGTCAGAGGAGGTGGTGCGCCCGCGATGACCATGCCCGAAGTGACCGTCATGAATGGATCCGAAGTGAATTCGGGATCGTACCCCGACTTGGCGGATGTGGAATCCGGCGTTCGAGGCGGAGGTCGTCAAGGCATAGAGATGCAGCAGTCCAACCGAAGGCCCTTTGACGATGATGATGACGGCTTGCCGACCGTGACGGTGATGTCGGAAAACTACCTTGCACCCGCCGTCTTTGCCTTTGCGTGGTGGACAGAGGACTGGTGCCGGAGGGCATCGTCGCGATAGCTCGTTGAGCTCGGGTGGTACGGGCAAGTACGACGAGCCGGATTCGCCGAGTCGAGAGGGTAGCGGTTGGTCTCACTCGGAGAAGTGAGGAGGAGAGGTGGTTGAGATCGCGTGACGTCCTTTTTTTTTTTACTTTTTCATTCTGTCATTTTCATGCCTGTTGTACAACTCCCTTTCCTCATACCATCGAACTCTCGCCGGACATTATGCTACATCGTGCCTACAATATTGTGTCCTCTCCTCAACCTCTCATCCCATCCATGTATCTTATATCTTCGCCTTCCCATTGTCGCCTAGCACTTGATTGTACGCTTGTCGATGGCAGGGGGTTTTTGTACTGTTCGCAATCGTTGGATAGAAATCCATATCTGGTCATTGCTTGTCGATGAAAGATGGTGCGGTCGACGATAGCGTGTGGTGCGTGATGTACCTGCCAGCCCGAGGACGCGTCGGACTGGTCATGGTGCTCGATCCTTCACGACGTAGGAACACCACACCAAGTCTCCCCCTCTCACGAGCGTTGGCCTCCTCCCTGTGTGCTGCACGTATGAGATCGCGTGCTCGGCTTCATTATAGATTGCAAGGTGCCCGAGCGCTGATCATTGAACGGAATGCTGCGGTCGAGGTAAACCCTAGGCCTGCCGAGAGTATTTCGAACAGTCGTCAATCGGGGAAGCGCGATAGTGCCTCATCTCCCGGTCCAGGTGTGCAAGGAACCTTCCAAACCACAGCCTGGAAAGCGGCGAGCTGAACGCGTGTTGCCGGCGTTGAGGAGGCACTCACGCAGTGGAGGGGCGTTGTGGCTTGGGGAGTGCAACTCTAATATTTCAAGACCCTTGTCGCTCTCCACCCCCCTCCCATTCACCTCCATTCGCTGACTCCCCTCCCGCGAGACCCTCGCCCCTTCGCTAAGCTGTCACATTATCGACCATATTTGCGCTCATATATCCCATGGATTTGTCCGGACTTTCCCTTGCAGACCCTAGTCCATCGGCATCCGATCAGGGTACTTTGGGCGATGCGTCTGCGCTCAGTCCCAAATTGGTGCGTCCCACTCGGGCCGTCCGAAGCGAAATCCTTACCAAACTATCTTCTCTCGAGCGCAGAGAGATAAACTCAATAACCTCGCGGAATGGCGGATCAACCCTTCCCAGATCGAATTCTCCCAGGACGCTCCCGAGTTCGAAGGAGGGCACGCCACGGTCTCACGAGCGCTATTGCCCCCCGCCTCCGCGTCCAGGACTGAATCAAATAAGCCCAAAAATTTCGAAGACGGGTCTAGCCCTCGTGACGGATTTATTAAGAAGGTCTGTACTGCACGCCATACCCTCCTTTCTGCGAATGGGTCGCTGAGCGGCTAGTTGATCCCTACATAACAGGCCATAGCAGTGAAGAAACTGAAGACCGAGGACGGCAATAGTTCGGAAAGAGTATTGGAGGTGAGCGCCAGCCACTAAATTGTGTTTATCTTCTGGACGGGGCTAAATCCTTTCCAGTTGGCACTCAGAGAAGCGAGATTCCTCGTCGAGCTGTCTTCCCCGTATATCATCAAGCTCGATGGATTCGTCGAAGACCTACCCAAAAATAGGATTTGGTTGATCTTTCCTTGGGAGGAATATGGAAATTTGAAGGACTTTGTGGCGTCGCAGGATTGGGAAATTCCGGAACGGATCTGGCTGGTAAGATCAGAGTGACCGATAGTAGGCACCCTCTGAGACGCCCTACTATAGATTAAGGATGTAGCAGGAGGAGTGGAATATCTACATTCTCGAAGTCTACCGATATACCACGGCGATCTCAAGTCGGTACGTTCGGGTGTTTTGGCCTTCATACCGGCGGCATGCTAAGTCCTCGGTCATCTAGATCAACGTATTAGTAACCTCGGAATGCCGCGCGGTACTTACGGACTTCGGCTCCGCTCGACGCCTAGCCAAGCAGAATGTGGACCCACAGATGACGCGAACAGAGAAAAAGCCACCACCCGAATTTTGCGCAACATTTTGCGCTGAAAATAGTACCATGACCTTTACGGGAGATGAGTATACTCTCCGCTGGGCTGCACCCGAGCTGCTTATGGACGAAGAACCTGGCCTGTCGAGCGATATCTGGGCACTGGGATGGATTTGTTATGAGGTATGCGTTAAACCGGATAACATTCTCGAGTGGAGCGCATATTTACCACGGTGATAGGTCATGACCAATTCCGTTCCGTTCGAGAATGTCCAAAAGGACTCTGTGATCATCAAACACGTCATTGACGGAAAACTCCCGATTGTCAAGGACCACATCCGCATCTCCTTGATCCTGAGCCTTTCTAGCTTGATGCTCAAGTGCTGGAATATGGATCCTACAGAGCGGCCGACAGCGGACAACTGTAGAAAGTTGTTGGGTTGGATGGTGAATGGTGTCGGTACCGGGTTGTAAACACGTAACTGACGCACCCTCATCTAGCCCATGGTTATTCCTGTTCCCCACCGGGGTTCGGATGCAATGACTTCCAGACCTAGGTCTCCTGAGCTTCTCCTGACAATAGGAAACATGTACCGGGCTCAGGATGACTACATCAATGCGTCAGTACTTTACACAGAGGCCTTGAACCTCTGCAAGGAGTCCTCCAACAAAAAAGGAATGGCTTCAGCTTTGAGCGACCTCGGTAACATGCACTCGGCGCAAAGCGAGTACAGCAAAGCCGCACCTTGTTACACGGAGGCCCTGCAGATTTATACCGAGATAGGCGATACAAACGGAAGAGCCGACGTTCTATGGGAGCTCGCCAGAGTACATAGGTCTCAAAGTGAATATGATAAAGCCAGAGAACTTTACTCCGAGGTCATACAGATCTCTCTCGCCACCGGAGACGAATCCAGGAGAGCCGACGCCCTTATGGGTCTCGCTGGGATGCATTACATTCAAAACGACTTGGAACAAGCTGTTAGCTCCTATTCCGAGGCAGTCGAAACATATACCACCAGTGGTAGCATGGTTGGGAGAACCTTCGCTTTGAGGGGTCTTGCTGATGTCTATCGGCTGCAAACCAAGTACAGCAAGGCCATTCAACTTTTCTCCGAGTCCCTGCAAACATCCACTCAAATCGGCGATACATACGGGGTCGCCGTCGCTTTGTTGTCCCTTGCTGACATCCGTCGTGACCGGGACCAACACCGCGAGGCAATTTCGCTGTATGAACAAGCAGCTGGAATTTTTGAACAAATCGGAGATACCAAGGACGCCAAGAAAGCTTCAGCGGGTGCCGCTCACTGTCGTCGCCAGCTCGAGTCAGTGGAGGCCGAATGATGTTTCATCGCGAGATTCGAGACTGCAAATCATGTGATAATCGCGATGTACCAAATCTAATATGACACTTCACCGGTTCCTCTCCATGCTAGTCCCCCCCTCCACCCGGTCTGTGGCTGCTCGTTGTTCTCGCATGACTGGACGTGTAACCTCCCGTCTCTCGGACGCCACCTCGAGATGGACTTATATTTTCGATCTTGTATTTACGTTGGCCATCCAACTTTACGTAGCTAGCATATCTAGATCTCTACCCATCGAAGCGCGAGGTAATTTGGTGTCTACGCACCCTTTCAGATTGGCTCGCTCGACTGCCGCGGTTGCGTGTCCAAATATCCATGGCTGGGGTAAAATAGCTGACCTGCCACAACTCACCGCGCCACAGGTACATTCATCCTAGTTCTATCGAGGCCTCAGCATTACGAGTCCTTGAAACTGCGAGATCAGCGATTTCTACTGTTAGGTTAGGAATAATCTCCGACGATATAACAAGCACCAACCAGCTACGTGTAGTAGGTGAGAGTCCGCGGGACTTCATGTCGTGCGTGCATACGTCAATTTGAAGACGGCGCAACATTAAGGCTCTGTAGGCCCGTTTTCCCAAGGATGATTCCATGATCTAGATGAGAGGCTATGAAGACAGTTACCGATTTCGAGGCGGGCCACTGTCTTTGCATGGTTTCGTGGAACGCACTAATCGTTGTTGATCATTTAGGCCGTTGATTTCTCCGGGTCGTGTATGATGTGATTGACAGGTGAGGGATGGTCAGGCGCAGCTCCGTTATCATTTGGACCAACCCCCTCTCGCGTAACACAAGGGCGGATTGGTACTGTCCCGGACCGGGACACGCGCCAAACATGTGGGAAAGAACACTCCATGTTCATGGCGTGCTTATCTAAGAGATTCACCATGGATACAAGGGTGACACATCCTGGACATCCTTGGAACACGACAGATTTCCTGCGCATGTTCTGGTTCAAACTAAGAGAGGATTCAAAACATGCGCAAGAAATCTGTCATGTTTCGCGGATGTCCAGGATGTGTCACCCTCGTGTCCATGGCGGATCTTTTAGATAAGCACGCTCTGAAAATGGACTGTTCTTTCCCACATGTCTGGGGCGCGTCCGGGTCCAATCCGCCCTTGCGTAACATCACGTTCATTCCATATCGCCTTTCGCGACGCCAAGTGACAATGCAGCAGGTGAAGCAATACATACCGCCGGCACCTTGTACGGCACCAGGACATGCTCGGAGACTTGTCGGAGTCACAACTCCTACTTGGCCAGGCGGAATGTCCTCGAGTTAGCAATTGCGGATAATCGACAAATAATAACAAGTGAAGCACGCACAGTCGAGATCTCAATCCTACAATCTCACTCATTACTTTCTTAGGTTTCATTCATGAATGGCTCGCAGGGTGCTGAAGCCAACTACTCGGGCCCCCTTGTTTGTCGTCGCACACCTCCCCCTTCCCCTCCCAACT
This sequence comes from Tulasnella sp. UAMH 9824, assembly GCA_019633595.1. Classification (NCBI taxonomy): domain Eukaryota; kingdom Fungi; phylum Basidiomycota; class Agaricomycetes; order Cantharellales; family Tulasnellaceae; genus Tulasnella; species Tulasnella sp. UAMH 9824. Next base: position 6,483 of record WSUI01000793.1, read on the forward strand.
CAAGTCCTCATTCAGCTAGACGAGCAATGTCCAACTCTAGCGATAGTATGAATCAGCTCATCTCTGATGCTAGGGTCGTGCTCTTGGTATGTAGGACGAACGTTGTCTTTGTTGGGACGATCTTTGGGTGAGTGCGACCCTTCCGTATATTTCCACAGATTATTGTGGAGATTTTTAACCCATCACGTCCACTCCAGAGAACCACGTTGGTCATTGCGGCGCGTACATTCGCCCAAACGGGAGGTCCCAAACGCGAATTGGCTGCCCCTGAGCGTCATTGGTGTGATTTGGCTGTTCTTGATTCTTTGTACGGCCATTCCGGCAACGACCTTGGAGGACCACTTTTATCTAACTACGTATTTGGTGAATTATTCTGCCCAACTGTTCGAGTAAAGGGTTCGTTTCAGGTGCTAACTCGCTGGACCTGTTTTACTGTGCGACAAACCTCGAATACGATGGTCTCCACTATGGCCTGGAGTATTACACACTCGGGATCTTCAGTGAGTTATTCCCTACCCCCTTCAGTCATCCAGTCCGCTTATCAATCTTTTGCTTCTCCGTTCCAGTCATTGCGTGCCTCGTCCCGTCCGTCCCTCTGCTCCGGCGGCGCTGCAGCACCAACAGGAACTACTCCGAACACCGCTCCGAGCTACTTGTCATGTATCCAACCCCCTTTGGTACTGCTTTCTTTCGTTTCCTAGCCTGAACAAATCTAATACACCTTCTCTACCGGACAGTGGTCGTCTCCACACGCATAACGCTCGCCCGCACGATACAATTCAACCCATCCCTATCCCACCTCCTCGTCCCATCGATATCTTTCGCCAGCATCGCCAGCATCGGCTTTGCGCTGATGTCGTTCATCCACGGCCTGGTCTACGTTATAAGGCTACCCTTCATTTTCTGTTCCATGCTTTCCACTTTCCATTCCGATAGTGGAGGCAACTCGACTGCGGGTGCAAGAAGAGGAAACAGCAGAGCAGCTCCCGGTCAGGGGAGAGGAGGTAGCCCGATGGGGATAAGACCTAAGGTCACCGTCATAGAAGGATCCGAACTCAATGGGTGCTCGTACCCGGACTTGAAGGACTTGGAATCCGGCGTTCGGGGCGGTGAGCCTAATCAGGCAATAGAGATGTAGGAGGTCAAACCGACAGCGGATTGACGACCGTGACTGTGCGGTATTGTTCGGCTCTTTTTGCGCTTCCATTCTTTTCATGGCTTGTGTACGACTCTCTTTCCCATAGCATCGGACTGACTCTCGGCGAAAGTATGTTACATCTTACCTACCATGTGTCCTCTTCTCAACCTCTCATTCCATACATGTATCTTAGCTCTCCGCATTCCCGCTGTCGCCAAGCACTTGATTATACGCTTGTCCATGGCAGGGGTTTGTTTTACTCTTCCTGCTTTTTGCATTAGAGATCCACACCGTTCATTGCCGCTCGACGAAAGGATAGCGCGTTCGACTAACGAGCGGTGCGTGGTGGTACCTCTCAGCCCATGGACACGAGAAAGCGTCGGACTGGGTGCTTGTTGTCCCATCACGACATAGGGACACAAGACCAAGACCCTTCCTTTCACGAGCTTTGGCCTCAGGTGTTGTACGCATGGGATCGCCTGCTTGGCTTCATTAGTGTAAGGTGCGCGAGCGATGATCATTGAACCAAATACTGCGGTCGCGGGTGAACCCTTGGCCTGCCGAGAACGCGCCCATCGCCGGTACGAGATGCGCGACATAGACTCATCTCCCAGGACAGATGTGCAAGAAACATTCCAAAATAAAGCGCGGAAAGCGCTCATACTTAACACTGAACGCGTGACGCCGGCGTTGAGAAGGCACGCACGCGGCGGAGGGGCGATGCGGCTTGGGGAGTCGAACTCTATTTCAAGACCCTTGTCGCTCTCCACCCATCCCCCCAACCACCTCCATTCGCTGACTCCGCTCCCGCGAGACCCTCATCCCCTCGCTAAGGTGTCACATTATCGACCATATTTGCATTCAAATATCCTATGGATTTGTCCGGCCTTTCCATTGCAGACCCTAGTCCATCGGCATCCGATCAGGGTACTTTGGGCGCTGCGTCTCCGCTCAGCCCCAAATTGGTGCGTCCCACTCGGGCCATCGGAAGCGAAATGCTCACCTCGCTATCTTCTCTGGAGCGCAGAGGGATAAACTCAATAAGCTCGCGAAATGGCGCATCGACCCTTCCCTAATCGAATTCCCCGAGGCCGCTTCCGAGTTCGAAGGAGGGCACGCTACGGTTTCAAGGGCCCTACTCCTGACCCCCGCCTCCGCGGCTACGGCTAACTTGAACAAGCCCAAGAATGTCGAAGGCGGACCGAGCCCTCGTTACGGATCTATTGAGAAGAAGGTCCGTACTGTATGCGATACCCTCCTTCTCGACAATGAGTCGCTCAGCGGCTATTCGATCCCTACCTACCAGGCCATAGCAGTGAAGAAATTAAAGACGGAGAACGGAAATAGTTTGGAAAGAGTATTGGAGGTGAGCGCCAGCCACTAAATCGTGTTTACCTTCCGGACGAGGCTAACTCCTTTTCAGTTGGCACTGAGAGAAGCGGAATTTCTAGTCGGGCTGTCTTCTTCTCGTATAATCAAGCTCAACGGATTCGTTGAAGACTTGCCCCACAATAGAATCTGGTTGATCTTTCCTTGGGAGGAATGTGGAAATTTGAAGGACTTTGTGGCGTCGCAGGATTGGGAAATTCCGGAACGGATCTCCCTGGTAAGATCAGAGTGACCGCTGGTAGGCTCCATCTAAGACGCCATACTACAGATTGACGATGTGGCAAGAGGAGTGGAGTATCTACATTGTAGAAGTCCGCCGATATACCACGGCGATCTCAAGTCGGTAGGTTCGGGTGTTTCGGCCTTTATGCGGGCTGCATGTCGAGGCCTCAATCACCTAGATCAACGTATTAGTAAGCGCCCAATGCCGCGCAGTAATTACGGACTTCGGCTCCGCTCGACGCCTGGCCAAAAGGGATGTGGATTCGGAGATGAAGCAAGCCGAGAAAAAGGAGGCTAAGCCAGCACCCAACTTTTGCGCAACATTTTGTCCCGCGAGTAGTACCATGACGTTTACAGGAAATGAGTATACTCTCCGCTGGGCCGCACCCGAACTACTCATGGACGAAGAACCTGCCCTGTCGAGCGATATCTGGGCACTCGGATGGATTTTTTATGAGGTAAGCCTTAACCCGGATAATATTCTCGAGTGGAGCGTATATTTACTGTGGTGATAGGTTATGACGAATTCCGTTCCGTTCGAGAATCTCCAAAAGGACTCCGTGATCATCAAAAGCGTCATCGACGGAAACCTCCCGATTGTCACGGACCACGTCCGCATCTCCTTGATTCTGAGACTTTCTACCTTGATGGTTAAGTGCTGGAGTATTAATCCTACGGAGCGGCCGACAGCTGAGCACTGTAGAAAATGGTTGAATCGGATGGTGAGTGGTGGCGGTATCGGGTAGTAAACACGTAAGCTGATGGCACCGTGATCTAGCCGATGGTTATTCCCGTCCTCCACCGGGGTTTGCATACGACGGACTCCAGACCTAGGTCTTCTGAGCTTCTCCTGAAAATAGGAAAAATGTACCGGGATCAGCGTGACTACACCAATGCGTCAGTACTTTACAAGGAGGCCCTGAACCTCTGCACGCAGACCCCCGACAAAGAAGGGATGGCCTTGGCTTTGTACGGCCTCGGTGGGGTGCACTGGGCGCAATACGAGTACAGCAAGGCCGCAAATTTGTACAAGGAGGCCCTGGAAATTTATACCGAGCTAGGCAACACATACCGAAGAGCCCGCACTCTCTGGTCTCTCGCCAAAGTGCATAAGGATCAAGAAGAGTACAATAAAGCCATAGAGCTCTACTCTGAGGTCAAACAGATCGCTCTGGCCACTGGAAACATAAGCCAGACAGCCGAGGCTCTGAGGGGTCTCGCTGACGTGCATCTCACCCAAAACGACTTCGAACGAGCTGTTACCTCCTATTCCGAGGCCCTTCGAATCTATGCCGACACCGGTGGAATGACTGGGAGAGCCTACGCTTTGTTGGGTCTTGCTGAAGTCTATCGGCGGCAAACCAAGTACAGCGAGGCCGTTCCGCTTCTCTCCGAGTCCCTGCAAATATCCACCGACATCGGCAATAGATTGGGGATCGCCAACGCTTTGTTCTGCCTTGCTGAGACCCATCGCAACCAGGACCAACACCGCGAGGCAATTTCGCTGTATGATCAAGCAGCTGGAATTTTTGAACAAATCGGAGATACCACGAAGGTCAAGATAGCTTCAGCGGGTGCCGCTCGCTGTCGTCGCCGGTTCGAGTCGGTGGAGGTCGAGTGATGTTCCGTCGCGAGATTCGAGACTGTAAATCATTTGATAATCGTGATGTACCAAATCTAATATGATACTTAGCCGGTTCCCCTCTATGCTAGTCCCCGCCTCCGTCTAGACGTCTGTAGCTGCTCGTTGTTCTCGCATGACCGAACGTGAAACCTCCCGTCCCTCGGGCACCACCTCGAGATCGACCTATATTCTTGAACTTGTTTTCGCGTTGACCACTCCAATCTTCGCGTGCTAGCTTATGTAGATCTCTGCCCCCGAAAGCGCGAGGTGATTTGGAGCCTACACAGACCTACATGCCCCTCCAGATCGCCTCGCTCGACTGCCACCGTTGCGTGTCCCAATATCCATGGCCATGGCATAGCTGACCCGCAACTCTCATAGATAAGTGTCGACTTCTCCCGGGCGGGTCGTCATGTGATTGATCGACGGGGAATGATCAGGCACACCGTCCGTTATGATTTAGACCAACCCCTCTCTCATGTCACCCAACGTTCCCCTCCATCTCGAGGCCTATCGCTTTTTACGACAGCCAGGTGACAATGCAGCAACTAAAGCAGTACCTACCGTTATGTGTCATGTACATTCACCGACGCCAGGGCATGCATGGAGACTTCCCGAGATTGTGCCCACCGAGGTCGTGATCACCATTCCTAATTGGCCAGACGAAAGGTCCTCGAGTTAGCAACAACAAATCATCGGAGACGAGCAACCGGTAAAGCACGCAACTCGACATCTCATCCTGCAGCTTCGCAGATGACTGTATTCGGTTCCGTTTATAAACGGCTCGCAGGGTGCCGAAGTGATCGACTCGGGTCCCCTCGTGGTCGCACCCCTTCCGTTCCCAATTTAAGTACCCGTTCAGCTCGACGAACGATGTATAGCTCTACTGATCATAAGGATCAGCTCGCCTCTGGTGGTAGCCTCGCGCTCTTGGTATGTAGGACGAACATTTTCTTTTAACTGGAACAACCGTTGGCTCACCGTGACGTTTCTTCACATTTCCACAGATCATTGTGGAGGTTTGTAAACCATCACGTCCTCACCAAAGATGATGGTATGCTAACGACGATCCTTGCGCCACTAGATTGCTATCCTTTCTCAAATTGCGGTTGGAGTTCTCCTACTATACGTCCTCGTATGTCTCTACCCTCGAGACGACCTCGCTCAACGACATTCGAGTGCAACTTAGCTCTAACCTACTAGTTCAACGCGATTCGCAACAACCTCCGCCCACCGACCTTACGCGGTAGTCAAACATCGCACTTGACGAGAACGGCAACCAACTACTACTTCGCCAACTTGGTGTTTATAGACCTCCTCCAGGGCCTGTGCTCGGCCCTCCACATCAAATGGATTGTTCAGGGCCACGTCGATTCAGAGTCTTATTGCCGGGCACAAGGATTCTTCAAGCAATTCGGCGACGTTGGCGTCGCATTGACAATTTTGGTCATCGCGGCGCATACGTTCGCCTTGTTGAAATGGGAGGTCCCGAATACGAAGTGGCTTCCCCTGAGCGTCATTGATGTAATTTGGCTGTCCTTGATTCTTTCCACGGCTATCCTAGCAGCGACCTCGGAGAACTACTATTATCCTACTACCTATTGGGTGAGTTACCCTGGTTATTCCGTTCAACTGTTCGAGGGAAAAAGTTCATTTTGGGGGTCTTACGCGCTGTGTCTGCTTCAGTGTTCGGCGAACCCCGGGTATGATGGTCAGTTCTATGGGTTGGATTATTACATGCCCGGGATCATTAGTGAGTTATTTCCTTAAGTCATCCGGTCTGCTTATCCATCTTTCTCTTCCCCTTCCAGTCATTTTGGGGATCGTCCTGTGCGTACCCCCACTCTGGCGGCACCACAGCTCCGATAGGAACTTCCCCGAACACCTACGCCAGCAACTTTTCGTGTATCCGACCGCCTGTGGTACTGCCCTTTTTTTTTTGTTCCTGGCCTCCAGAATGCTAATACACCTCCTCTACCCTACAGTGGTCGTTGCCATACGCATATGGTTCGCCGGCATGTTACAATTCAACTCATACCTATCCCACCTCCTTGTTCCATCAATATCTTTCGTCAGCGTCGCCGGCATCGGCTTCGCGCTGATCACGTTCACTCGTGGCCTGCTCTACGTGATCACCCGCCCCTTCATCCTCTGCTCCAGGCTCTTCATCTTCTGTTCCAACGGCGGAGGTAACTCGACCGCAGTTGCAGGTGGAAGGGGAAGCAGCGGAGCAGCCACCCAGAAGCGAGGGGGTCGCGTGATGCCGACCGTGCCCAAGGTCACCGTCATGGAAGGCTCCGGAGTCAACTCGTGCCCCGATTCGGCGGACTTGGAAAAGTTGGAATCCGGCTTTCGAGGTGATGGGCGGCATCAGGTAATAGAGATGCAGCAGGTCAAACCGACGGCGCCATCATGACGACGAGGACGAACTGACGACTGTGACGAGGTGATATTGTTTGTCTCTTTTGGCGCTTAATATTCTTTTTATGGCTTTCGTATGACTCTCTTTGCCACCCCATCGGACTGTCCGTTGCCAGATCCGACTTCGTGCTACAATAATGTGACCTCCTTCCAACCTCTCAACCTCATCTCATGCATATATCTTAGATAGATATCCACATATCATTGGCCTCTTCGACCACGGGATTGAGTTCAACTGGCGCGTTGTACGTAGTGGAGCTTCAGCGCTTGAGGGATGGCGATCTCTTGCGTCTGGTTCTGTTTGTTGTTTGTTGTTCTACTACATCAGGAGAGGTCACGAGCCTTTATCTCTCGATGGTTTCCTCGCTCAAAACCCTTTCATAACGGGCCTGCAATCTTGGCAGGCTTATTCGAGCGCGCGTGGGCACTAATCATTGGATGATGGGCGCTATGGCGATCCCGACTTGTGCTTAGGAAACCGTCGAGATAAACTTAATGACGCCTAGTCGGACAGAAGCTTCTCATTTCGAAAGGGGACATCTGGGATTTCAGTGGCTGGGGTGACGTTCCCCCGGCCTCAATTGCACGTCGGGCCCCGAAATAAATGACTGATAACCACCGCACGAAGAATGATGGACTTGCAGCCGCTCCCTCCTATCGCCACGGTTGACAAGGATGCTTCCCGCCGGAACCGGGCAAGATGTAGCACCTAACGACGCTTTTCTCAAGGGCATCGACCATCCTCCACAACGTCGAGTTGGAGGGCGTCCCGCCTACTTAGACGCAGCGAAACGGATCTCGACCATCTTTAACATGAGCGCTTCCAGCCTCGATGGGTGGTTGTCTTCATTGGAGGAGCCGCCTCTATCGACTTCGGTGGCCCTCGAATTGGAGGAAGAGAACGAGGATGAGCGTTTCATGCTGCCTGGATCGTTCCCAGTTCACAGGCCCGAAGAACCACACCCGGTGAGTCCACGAGCGGTGCGGCAATCCCCGATCGACGAGCCGTTCGAGGAGCCATTGCGGCGAGCTCCGATCGACGAACCATTTGGGAAGCCAGTACGGCGGACCCAGGTCGATGAGCCGTTTGATGAATCGGGATCGTCCCCAGTGGTCAGGCCCGAGGAACCACGTCCACCGACTTCAAGAGCGGTACGGCAAGCCCCGATCGACGAGCCATTTGAAAAGCCAGAACGGCGAACCGCAGTCGACGAACCTTTCGAGGAATCGGAGGAGGAGGAGAACTTTGGTGGGGACTTCCTCCGAAGGTCGCCGCGGGACGTAGACAAGCATGCTGCATCTACTCGGCGAATCAAGGCCTCTGTTCCGGACCAAGACCGTCGAGTACCCGGTTAGTGATAGACCTGTACCTGTATTATGAATAAGATACCTTGGCTTGATTTCTAATAAACTTCTGCTGTTGCAGTTTCGGAACAGACGACGGGTCGCCGTTCACCTAGTCTCCCGAGGGCCGCCGGACCCCCGTTGCCAGAGGATCCACCACTCAATGCTGCACCAGATAGTAGCTACAATATTGGACAAGCTCAAGGGCTCCCCTACCACAATCAAAGAAAACTCGAACCCTTCCCTCCAACTTCACCTTCATTTCAACTTGAACAGGGGTATGCCGACCCGAACGCACCTCAGGTCAAAGCTCCAACCTCTACTCTTTCCATTTCAGCGTCATCAAAGGGTTCAAACCTCAGTCGACCGTTTCGGTTTCAATCACCTTTAGACAGTCTGTCAGGTCAACCGACCGAGTGGATTGAGTCACCCCGCTCACCTGATGGGTCGGGTCCCGAGAGTCCAACCACGGCCTTATCACGGTCAAACGGCCGACGGCGCAGGAAGGATGACCCTTCAAGGATAAGTGAAAGCAGTGAATGGTCGTATCAGCAAGATACCCACCTGCAAATGCTTGAAGAAACTGGATCAGGTACGGTGCAGCCCTAGGAGTTGTACCAAGTTCGTTTGCACTGAGATTCCTATCATTCACTAGTCTATTATAGGCTGTATAGTACGTGTTTCACGATGAAATCTTTGCTGATGGGTCATATCTAACACTTTATATTGAAGGTCCGTCCGGAACGCTCTTCTCGTATGTGGTCTGCATCCGTGTTGTTATCAGCTCGCACCGAAGCTGTTGTATTAACGTGGCATCTATTTCAAAAGGGTCAACCCCATATACGAAAACGATATATCGCTATCATGCTTCCCTGTAGAAGCGGTCCAACCTCCCCAATCAGCTCGGAGCTACATTGCCTACATCTCTCAGCGAGAAGGGATTAAGCCTTCCGGCATCAAAATGTATCTTACCCTCCCCGGAACCAGCCCAGAGCTGGTGTATAATTTGGATATGTTAGGTGGTCCAAAGTACTGTGGGCGGAGCAGACAAAGACCCTTTCTCATCATCGTGGAGCCGAACAATGAGCTCTGGGGCCGGGTCTACCCGTCCCCCAGTAAACTTACTTCCCTACCTTACAGGGACTTGACTAACGAGCTCCCGCGTGGTAAGATCATAAATATTTTATTAAGTCTGCAAGCTGATTCGCTGACTAGGATTGGTGTCATAGCGTATTACCGTCTTTATGGTGAGAGCTTTACATTGTTTAGACGTGCGCAATTCGTTTACCGGGTACATATCACCTTAGGGATGGCACCTTCCTCTTCAGGATCACAGGGACCAATGCCGTCGTATGTCACGACGGGTACGCTAAATAACGAGCGGGGCGTAACTCATGATTCTTTGCTCCCTCTAGATGCTACCCTCTCTCCGAATCCGACCTTTCGCTCTCAACATTATTTGTTGACTATGTGCCTCCGCCGCACCGAGCGCAAGATTACATAGCTTGCATTGCCGAACAAGAACGGATACACCCTTCTCGAATCACACTTTACCTCAGCGCGAGCGT